>SJYQ01093168.1:75486-129059 GCA_006410935.1 Redunca redunca
GTGTGTGTGTGTGTTTTCTCTAGATGTTTGGGGTGGTGATGGTGATGGTGTGTGTGGGTGTGTGGTGTGTGTGGGTGTGTGGTGTGTGTGGTGTGTGTGGGTGTGTGTGTGTGTGTGTGTGTGTGTGTGTTTTCTCTAGATGTTTGAGGTGGTGATGGTGTGTGTGTGTGTGTATGTGGGTGTGTGTGTGTGTGTGTGGGTGTGTGTGTAAAACCCTATAGAAGTAACACTGATCTGAACCGAACCTCAATTACCTCCTGGAAAACAAACTCCATAACCCAGAAGTGAAGTGAAGTGAAGTGAAGTGGCTCAGTCGTGTCCGACTCTTTGCGACGCCATGGACTGCAGCCTATCAGGCTCCTCCGTCCACGGGATTTTCCAGGCAAGAGTGCTGGAGAGGATTGCCATTTCCTTCTCCAGGGGAACTTCCCGACCCAGGAATCGAACCCGGGTCTCCCGCATTGCGGGCAGACACTTTACCGTCTGGGAAGCTCCATAACCCAGAGACAGAGATATAATTTCTTCCTGGTCTCATCAAAAGGCATAGCACTAACTAATCCACAGGGCTCATAAAACTGTCACCCTCTAGGAAGAAACAAAGGAATAAAAATTGCATTGACAGTGTTTTTTCCAGCTGCGCTGCACAGCTTGTGGGATCTTAGTTCCTCAGCTAGGGGGTGAACTTGGGCCCTCAGCAGTGAAAGCACAGAGCCCTAATGACGGGGCTACCAGGGTACTTCTTTGACAGTATTATTTCTTAAAATAGTAAACGTCCTACCTAAACCATCTAAATATAGTATTCCTTCCCAAACCATAAGGATTGTTATGTTCCTTTGAACCACAGTGGTAGAATTCCTCAAGAATAAAAAAAGTGGAATGGGGCCTCATGTGACTAGGGGGATAGAAGATTGCTGTGAACATTTTTACAGTTCCTTTCATTACAATGGGGATTGTGTGATGTGATTTCTCACTTGCAATCTTCTTGGCTCCTTGAAAATATTTTGGGATCTGCTTCCCTTGAAGTTTCCAAGGAGATTTTTAGAAAAAATCCATTTATGAGAATGCTGAAGTCTTTTCTGATTTAACAACTCAAGAGTTGCTGACTCCCAGCTTCCCAGACAAAGAGTAAATTATGGATGTTTACAAATGAAAAGCGTGCACTGACTATGTACCTTACTCTAGTAGGCTCAGGATAGCTCAGTATGTATTTCCTAAACCCCCACCAGCACACCCTGTGAGAGAGCACATGTATGTACATTCTGCCTCTCCCAAAAATTTGGAATAAAGTTCTAAGGCTGGAGTTTACTATGGCCCATACTCTTTTATCAGGCTTGTAGTGAAAAGATCTTTTAATCTGATCTGCTCCTGGTTTCACTAATCTATTAACTCATCAAATTTTCATTGAGCATTTATCCTAAACTGGAATGATAGGGAGCATACTCCAAATGACGTCCTCAAGATTTAGGTAAAGGTCTGGAGGAATCATGGTTTTTTATGAGACCATTTTCATATATTATTTTACAAAGACAAAAATAACTTCTTGCTCTATTAAAAAGTAGGAGGTGTTAAACCTTAGCTTAATTGCCCAACACTGATCTTCCTTATCTTATGATGGCATTATACCCGGCTTCATACTTAATAATATCCTTAAGACAGCTTCCCTTGTGGTTCAGATGGTAAAGAATCTGCCTACAATGCAGGAGACCCAAGTTTGATCCCTGGGTCAGGAAGATCCCCTGAAGAAGATAATGGCAACCCACTCCAGTATTCTTACCTGGAGAATTCCACGGACAGAGGAGCCTGGCAGGTTGCAGTCCATGGGGTCACAAAGAGTCAGACATGACTGAGGGACTCACACACATACACACGTCCCAAGAAACCCACTGTACATTAAAAATATTTTAAGTCAAAAAAGTATTTCATACACTTAACCTACAAAACATCACAGCTTAGCCTAGCCTACCTTAAACGTGCTTATAACACTGACATTGGCCTGCTGTTGTTGCTTAGTCACTGGGTCACGTCTGACTCGTTTGCAACTCCATGAACTGTAGCCCACCAGGCTCCTCTGTCAATGGGATTAACCAGGCAACAATACTGGAAAGGGCTGCCATTCATTTCCTCTTCCAGGGAATCTTCCCCACTCAGGGATCAAACCCGCATCTCCTGCATTGGCAGGTGGATTCTTCGCCAATGAGCCACCAGGGAAACACGACAGTTGGGCAAAATCACCTAACACAAAGCCTGTCTTAGAACAAAAGTGTTGAATATCTCAAGTAATTTACTGAACACTGTACTGAAAGTGGAAAACAGAACAGTTCTCTGGCTGCCGCGTGGCTGCAGGCATATCAGCTGCATCCCCTTGCGATCATGTGGCTGACTGGGAGCTGCAGCCACCGCTGCGTAGCATCACGAGAGCCGCACTGCCTATCGCTAGCCCAGGAAAAGATCAGCATTAAAAATCTGAGTACAGTTTCCACTGAATGTGTATTGCTTTCCCACCATCGCTAAGTTGAAAAATCGTAAGTTAAACCTTCTTAATTTGGGAATCATTCGTAATTTCTTTCATAAAAAGATAATGACCTTTGATTGAACTTTGGGTATTAAATTATGGAAGATAATCACAGTCAGGTTAAGATAATGCTTCTAAAAACAGAAATGAGTTGACTAATAACTCTATCCCCCAAAAGGTAAAGCTTGAGTTCCTTAAAGGACCACCTTCTAGCTGTCCCACCTCTGGTCACGTCAAGGTGTGACAGAGGGCAAAGGAAAACTTAAATACAGAGAACAGCATTTCCAGAGGAGTTCCTGGGATATGCCCTGACTTCCTTCTTACAGGTTTTTCTGAGCTTTAGTGTTCAAAGATTGCTGCTCAGGTTTTGGTAGGAATGAAATAGGTATATCAAATCAAGTCTTATTATTCTATCCAAAAATCAAAAAAGTATTGAGACTTGAAAAATTCTGATTGCAGGGGGTGTTATGTCCTTCCCCACACTTCCCAGACAGTCCCAGTGTTAACAGAGAACAGGGGAAGCCATAGGTTCTGATTATTGAATTGAGGCCAAAAAGCTGAGAGCCCAAAGCTATGCTGTGTCGACATTTACTACCACGAAATAGTGTATTCCCCACTGTCAACAGTGAGAAGCACTACATGGGACCTAGAAACAGTACACAGAAATAGTCATGCAGATGGATCTTCTCAGCCACCAGTGCCTGTATCTACAATTAGAAGGTCTAATGGAATGAAGATATTCTCATGTTACAGCATGAGAGTCCTAAGACAAGCTGAACCCTTCCATAGCTCATGACGCTATAGACATTATTCCCTCACCGCCCAGTCATTCCTTGAACTAGGAAGAGGGCGCTGTCGAAGGTTGACGGGTACAGTGAATACCCCAGTAACTAAAACAGGCATGGCCCGGCAGTAGCAGCAACCACAGTAAAAAGAGAAAAGACAAATAACCAAGTGTATAAATGAAAGCTGTAAAAAAAGGGAAAGGTAGGAGGTGCTATCCTTAGGAGCATTAAACGCAGGACATAACCTAATCTTGAGAGGAGGGAAAGCTCTGATGGACTGACATTTGAGTTGCAATCTGAAGAATGATTAGGAGCTAATTAGGCAAGGAAAGATAGGGGAGGGGGAGAGTCTGTCCAGACACAGAAAGCAGCGTGTCTGAAGGCCTAGGGTTTGAATGGAGCTGGTGTATCTGAGGCCCTGGCAGAAAGCCAGCATGGCTGCAGCTCTGACGTGGGGAAGATGTTACAGACGCATAAGCCAGGCACAGGCAGACCGTGCAGGACCTTGGAAGGGTTTTGATCTTCCTGGTAAGAACAGAGGGAGGCCAGTTCCGGTAGAAGAGCATCACGATCAGATACGCCTCCCCTTCAAAAAGGACACATCTGCTCAGTGTCAAGAGACTGGAAGGCAGCAAGGGTGGATGCTGAGAGGCTGGCCAGGAGACTGAGATGCCACGATGGTCCAGGTGGGAAACCCCGTGGCTGGGCCCAGGGTGGGTGGCACTGGAGAAAAAGAGGAAAGGGCGGACTTGAGATGAAACAGGTAGGACTGGGTAAAGATGGTGACTTGAGAAGTTAGGAGGCTGTAAGGATGACCACACACAGGCACATGTAAGTGAGGGGTACCATCTACTGAGGAAGGAAACAGAGGAGAATGTCTTTTCCTGAGCAGGGGTGGGGGGATGGTTAAGGAAAAGAAAAATCTCTAGTTGAAAACACACTACCTCACCTGCTTATTTCTATGTGACTACAGGCAGGATAATCTCTCTAAGCCTTGACTTCATCTATAAAATATGGAAAACTGTTCCTAACCTCACATGGAAACACTGGACAGATTAAGTAAAATAAGACAGGTAAAGTTTTATCACGGAACTTGGCACACTGAGTCCCAATAAATGTCAGTGGCAGCTGGTTGTTACTGTTTAAGAGGTCATTGAGACTTTCCACCAGGAAGTGCTGTGTGGGACACATGCTTCCCTCAGGCCTTTTCAAAACCCCGTTAGAGGGAGCTCCCTGGTGGTCCTGCGGTCAAGAATCCATCATCCACCCTGCAATATACAGGNCCTCTACAGAGATGACAGAAGATAAAATTGGAGAAATAATCCAGAAAATGGGAGCCAAAAAGACAGAACCAGAAGAATATCAGAGAAAAGATTTTAAAATGACAAGACCAGTATAGGAGGGCCAACATCAAAATAAAAATATACGTTTCTGAAAGGGAGAGAAGGAAATCATTAGTAAAATAATTGAAGAAAAATTTCAGAATGGCAGAACATAAATTTCCAGTTTTCAAGGTCACAGAGACACTTGATAAAAGTGCCAATTCAAACACAACAACAAAAATAGATCAAAACACAACAACAAAAAAAGAAGACCCTATAGGTTTTCAAACATTTGAATTACAAACAATCAGGGATCAGACTGGCCTCAGAATTTCGACAACCATGAAAGTTAGAAAACAATGCAGAAATAAAGTTATACGGGGAAAAATTTTTAAACAGAATTCTCTACCCAGGCAAGCTACTGAGTAAGAACGACTTTAGAAGAAGCCTTTACAGACATGTATTATCCCCTAAATATACCTCCCATGCATTCTTTCCCAAAAATCTACAGGAGGATGTGCTCCAACAAAAAGCAAGAAGAAATCAAGAAAGAAAACAATACTGGGAAATACGATTCCAACACAGGGGAGAGCTAAGGGAATCTGCAAGGTGACAGCTCTATAGCAGGCAAAAGGATATTCTGTATCTTAACAGACTGCACTCAGGTGAAAACACAGAGACCGTGAGGTCAGTTTCATACAAAGTTTATGGTCACTCAGCTGGAACTCACCGCTGAGTCTGAGCAGGCCATGGGGTCTGGTTGGGTGTGGGCACTGAGTTCGTGGGACTCACTAGCATGGCGCTGTAAATATTGGAAGCGACCACAAGTATGCAGAGAAGTATGGGCCCAATGATTGCTCCTTCCAGGCCCAGATAGTACGCTCCACCAGCCACTGCCAAGCCCGTCAAGTAAGGGTGGCCACCTCTGGAATGAAGAGCACACAGATTACGCACGACTTTTAACAAAATGTAAACCCTGGAGTGAGTCGGAAATACATTCTCTGACACACTGTTCATTCCCTAACACACCTGACTTTTGAATTGCGTTATCAGCTTTCTTTAGATCACTTCAGTGTGGATATCTGAATATTAACTGTAAAAGTATCAAGATGCAAAACTCTTCCTGACTACATGGGTGACATTTGCCTTTTTGTAGGTCCGGCAACTGAGGAGTAAAGTCAGCAGTGTTAACAGGTACCATTACGTGGCTGTCCGAGGTGGGTTAATATGAGCTTAGGACTGGTTTATACAAGCTACCTGTTAGGTTTACCTTTGTCTAGAATAATTAAGTGGGCAAAATTAAGCATGTAATTCAACTAATTATGCTTTTTTTAAAAAGATGATAACAATACAATGGCATTCCTGTCATTCCTACGTTAGGCTTCTAGCAAGCTCCTAAAATACAGATTTTAACCCAGAGAGTGATAAAAGGCCTCATGAGAAAAACATCTGTTAGAAAGCCCAAGATTTTTATTTCATAGGAGAGTCATAACTGTCCTCCAGCTTATCACAGTACCATTTATATAACTGGAATGAAATAACACACAGGCAGACCTCAGAGATATTGCAGGTTCGGCTTCCAGACTACCACAATAAACCCAAATATGGCAATAAAACGAGTCACAAGAAATTTCTGCTTCCCCAGAGTATATAAAAATTATGTCGACACTGAACTGTTGTCTTTTTAAGTGTGCAATAGCATTATGTCTAAAAAAAATGTAAGGTACCTTAATTTAAAAATACTTGATTGGTAAAAACACTAATTATCATGTAAGCCTTCAGCAAATTGTCATCTTTCTGCCAGTGGAGCATCTTGTCTCAGTGGTGATGGCTGCTGACTGATCAACATGACTGGCCACTGGAAGACTGTGCAGAGTCTGCGACAATTTCTTAAAACAAGACAACAAAGTTTTGCTGCACTGACTGACTCTTCTTTTCACTGGTGACTTCTCTGCAGAAATCAATGTTGTTTGAGAGCTTTAGTCACTACAGAACTTTTTTCAAGACAGGAGTTAATCCTCTCAAACCCTGCCCCTGCTTTATCAACCAAGTTGATGTACTACTCTAAATCTTTTGTTGTCATTTCAACAATCTTCACAGCATCTTTACCAGAAGTAGATTCCAAGTGGCAAGAAACCACCTTCTTTGCTTATCCATAAGCAACTCCTCGTCCATTAAAGTCTTATCATGAGACTGCAGTAAATCAATTACATCTTCAGACTCCACTTCTAGTTCTCTTACTATCTGCACCATATCTGCAGTTACTTTCCCAAAGTCTTGAACCTCTTAAAGTTATTTATGAGGGTTGAAATCGACTTTTTCCAAACTTCTGTTAATGTTGATACTTTGATCTCTTCCCAAGGCAATACAAGCGTTCTTAATGGCATCTGGAACGGTGAATCCTTCCCAGAAGGTTTTCAACTGACTTTACCCAGATCCATCATAGGAGCTATACTAGGTATACCCTTACGAAATGCATTTCTTACAAAACAAGGCTTGAAAGTTGAAATTACTCCTTGATCCACAGGTTGCAAGAATGCATGTTGTATTATAGGCATGAAAACAACATTAAACTCATTGCCTATCTCCATCAGAGCTTGTGGGTGACTGGGTGTGTTGTCAGATGACCCACAGTATTTTGAAAAATACTCATTCCTTTATTTGGCTGTGCTGGACCTTCGCTGCAGCATGCAGGATCTTTAGTTGTTGCATGCAAACTCTTAGTTGCGGCATGCGGGATCTAGTTCCCGGATCAGGGATTGAACCTGGCCCCCTGCACTGGGAGCACAAAGTCTTAGCAACTGGACCACCAGGGAAGTCCCAGAGTATTTTAAAAGGAACTCATTTTTTCTGAACAGTAGGTCCCAAGAGTGGGCCTTACAGATTCAGTAAACTACGTTGTGAATGGATGTGCTGCCATCATCCAGCTTTTGTTGTTTCATTTCTAGAACACACGCAGAGTAGATTTAGCACACTTCTTAAGGGCCCTAGGATTTCTGGAACAGTACATGGACAGGGAAGCCTGGTGTGCTGCAGTCCATGGGGTAGCAGAGAGTCGGACACGACTGAGCAACTTAACTGAATTGAAATGAGCACTGGCTTCAATTTTCAAGTTATCAGCTACATGAGCTCCCAGCCAGAGAATTAGCCTGTCCTTTTAAGCTTTGAAGACAAGCACTGAAAGTCCTAAATGGCATCTTTTCCCAAGAGAAAGCTGTTTGGTCTACACTGCAAATCTGTTTAATGTAGTAGTCACCTTAATTATTTTTCTTCACTAGATCTTCTGCATAACTTCTACATCAACACTTGCTACTTCACCTTGCACTTCTATGTTCCAGAGACGGCTTCTTTCCTTAAAGCATGCTTATGAACCAACCTCTGCTAGCTTTAAAATTTTCTTCTGCAGCTTCCTAACCTCTCACAGCCTTCACAGGATTAAAAAGAGTTAGGGCCTTGCTCCAGGTTAGGCTCTGGTTTAAGGGAATGTTGTAGCTGGTTTGATCTTCCATCTAGAACATCAAAACTTTCTCCATATCAGCAAAAAGGCTGTTTTGTTTTCTTATCATCTATGTGTTCACTGGAAGAGTGCTTTTCACTTTCTTCAAGAACTTTTCCTTTGCATTCACAACTTGGCTAATTGTTTGGTTCAAGAGACCTAGCTTTTGGCCTACCTTAGCTCTCAATATGTCTTGTTGGCGAAATTTAATAATTTCTAGCTTTTGATTTAAGGTGAGCAATATTTGACTCTTCCCTTCACTTGAACACTTAGAGACCACTGTAGGGTTAGTAACCAGTCTTTTTTCAATATTGTTGTGTCTCAGTGACTAGGGAGACCCGAGGAAAGGAAGAAGATAGGGGAACAGCTGGGCAATGGGGCAGTCAAAACACACGCAACATCTATCAGTAAGAGTTTCCCATTTTATATGGATGTAGTTCATAGCACCCTAATTCAATTTACAATAGTAACATCAATTCTACCTAAAACCTTAACATAAAATTTACAACAAAGTTTAAAGAAATGAAAATACTTAACTATAAACCATGTAACTAGTTACTATTTAAATTTCAACTATTAAATGTCAGTTAAACACAGTGAAGTTCTCCTTTTATGTTGACGTTTTAGGCACAAAAGTCCTGCTAAAGTTCACTATGGATGTGCTTGTTTCTTTCTGCTCTGCAACTCTGGGGCTTCTTAGCAGTTCTATATATTTACTTTCTACTTTAACTAGAAAGAAACAAGGTAGCACATAACTCCTCTCTTCATAATTTCAAATTAACTGAAGGGTCCTCTTCCTATAAACTTGGACCTTATTGTAATGAGTTTTATTCAAAGAAAATTTAATATATTAACTATGACGATAGTTTAAGTAGGCCATATTCTATATCTGAGTAGCTGAATAAAACTCAATTATTTGGTCACATTCTAGATTCTAATAAGCAATCTTGATATGTGGCTAAATGAAAATCAGCTTGATTTAGTAAATGCAAATTGCTAAAAGAGACATCAAAATCTACAAAAATGACATATTTATTATATTGCTAGTTCGGCTTCTGCCTTAAATTTAACCTGTATTCATCATAGAACTATACTATAGTACCTTAAGAAAGAAAGCACTGTTTCTCAGATACAAACTTATGAGATTTCATTTTACATGGAAATCCTCATAAAATCTAAAAATGTGTTTTTCCAAAAGCAAAGAAGTTCTGAAAATAACTACTAACTTCTTACCATACTTAAAATATTCTTATTTTGAAGTATGTACAGGAGTACTTTTTCCTACATTAAATGTCACTAAACCAGAGGATTATTCACAATTTTACTTTAGCCAATGGTCTCATATACTATAAAAACTATGAACAAAATAACATACCTTGTGAATGATATTAATCATATAAATTAAACTTTGATTATATCAGTGGGATCACAAAAGATTACTATCACCTGTCCTTTCACCCATGCCCAAAAGGAAAAGGAAAAAAATAAACCTTAATAAAAAAAGGCCAGAGAAATTCCTGGATATGATTCATCACAAACTGCAGAAGCGTAACACTTACCCTGATATATCAGAATAGATGGCAGTATCTACAAAGTAGGTTGGCAAGAGATGAAAAACCAGCAGTAAGATGGCTTTGCATCCTAAGCCTTGGGTAAGCCACAGATCAAGAACTGCAGGTACTGCTGCCCAGTATGTGCCCAGAAATGGCACTGCTCCAAGGATTGCTGCTAAGGCTAATACAAGATTAAAAAGAAGAAGAAGCAACTTTAACATCATCATCAGAGCAATACCAATAGCAGAATCTAAATACTAGCTCCTACTGTTTAAAAATTTCCACCAGAACAAGTTAAAAAAATACATACTCAAATTTTAGGGCAACGATACACCCTGTTTAACTGAATCGGCTGTTAAATGAAATCCAAGATCTTAAAATTGGATCATGAAGATCCTTCTGAAGTGTGTGTTTACCTCTACTCTTAAGTCACAAATGTTAGTGTCCCACAGCGGTTATTCTCAATCGATGGCTAGTTAATACGTATATAGTTGGCTTCAGTATCCTCAGATGTGGAACCTGCAGGTTCAGAGAGGCAAGGTACCTGAGCACCCACAGATTCTGGAATCTTCAGGGGGTCTCAGAACCACTCCCTCAGGGACACCAAATGACAACTGTACAGCCCTATAATATAACTGTAGCTGCTGCTGCTAAGTCACGTCAGTCGTGTCTGACTCTGTGGGACCCCATGGACTGCAGCCTTCCAGGTTCCTCCGTCCATGGGATTTTCCAGGCAAGAGTACTGGAGTGGGGTGCCACTGCCTTCTCTGATATAACTGTAGAGCACTGGCCAAATATTTGTACTGAGACCAAAGCCAACTCAGAGATTAGTTTCTAAATCTCAGATGAGAACACATATTCCTTACCTTGCTTCTTTCTAATAAAGTGTATCTAAAAACAAACAAACAAAAAAAAAAACCCACCACAAATAACCTTGCTAGTTGAAGGACCTTACTTCACAATCAACCCTTTTCAGAATAGTATGTTCAATTAACAAATAAACATTTGTTGCTTATGCAGTGTTTACTATGTACTGGGTATTATTCTAGCTACTGGGGACACAGCAATAAACAAACATTACAGATCACATTTCTGCTGCTAATCTAGACTAGATATCAAAATTTAGCATTTCAAGTTTGACGAAGATGACAATACATGTAAAATGGTTTAATGTTCCTTAAATAGAGCACAGCAGAAGTTATGATACAGTTGTTACCTGATGGTATGAAGACAATATTGATGCCAAATATAGTATGAGTCAGCCAGGTATACAATCCATAGAAGCCAGCCATTTTGAGGGAAGCATCAAACACCCCTCTAGAACGCCCAAAGATAAAGTGAAAACAAAATAAACACAGTATCATACTGGAATTCAGAAAAATCAATTATTTCTAGGCTTCTAGATTTTATTCCAAATCTGATAATAGCTTTGATTTTTCCAGTGGCCTGAGAATGCTGTTTTCATTTTATTTAAATAAAATATACAAATCTTCTATTTAAACCTTGACATAGATTTACTAAACTGTTCTTTAAATTTCTCTAATAAAAAGATAACAGAAAAACCTTAAGATATCCTATTCACTGAAATAACTCATCAGCTTTTCACTTCTGAAGCAGATTACTCACCACCAAAATAAAGAGAAAGAAAAATAAGTGTGATTATTTTATTTCTGAGTAGGTAATTAAGAGACATCCAGGCTGTGACCAGCCCTCCCCTTGGGAAGAGCGAGTGAGGGATAATATAACTGGTACTTCATCAGTCTTTCTTCGTTAACAAAATGTTTCCACATTTCTTAAACCATGCAACCCGACTTACAAAGAAACGTCTAAAAATGGTATCAAACAATGCAGGTCACTTGGAGAGAATTTACAGAAGATAAATCTTATCAATTCCAAAGTAAAATCTGAGATTAAAATACAAGAGGTGTGAAAACAGGCACACACATTCAGTGATTAATAGGAACGCAAATATGCAATCTCGAGTACTTCATTTTTGCTTTTCAGTTGGAAGACTCAAGGTAGGACTGTGTTAAGGAGGAGAAATAAGGAACTGCTCACAGAGCACAAAGGCAACAAACCTAAAATCACCCCAAGGTATCAAAAAGTCACAAAAACAAGGAACCTGTGGGGTACACGGGAGGCATACTCTTACACTCAGGAGAGAAGGAAAAGCTGTCTGTAACCGAAAAAAGCAGAGACCGTGGCAGCAAAGGTGACGCTGTATACAGAGGAGGACACACCAAGCTTTTCTAAAGCATCCCAAGAGGGGTACTGTGACAGTAACGTCAAACTCTGGAACCTGGGGATTCCGTCATTTCATACCGGTCTGAGACTTGGTGACAGAGTGGCTCCCAAATTGTAAAATCCTGTCATACTGACCAGCAGCTTTCACTCAAAAGTATCTTAAAGGTGCTGTATGACCTCTGACAATAAGGACACAGATGGAAGAGGTATCAAAAAGACTGAAAGGAAGGGACATAGCCTACAGGAAATATAAACAATCTGAAGGGTAACCGCATAGAAAACATGGAAGAAAAAGGAACATGAGAGATTTGGGTTTTAAACCTGAGGTAGAAAGAATGGCAGTGTATATCAAAGTCATGGAGAAACCCAGAATAGGAGAGAACATGGAAGAAAAGGGAATATGTTTAGTTGGGCCATGTTTAGCCAAAAAAAGGATGATGGAAATAGCCGGGAGGCAGCTGGAAATAAGAGACAAGGCTTAACAGCAAACTTGGGACAAGAACTTTGAGATATGCCAGAAAAATCCTAATCATAGGGAAGGGTAAGATACTCCAAGGCATAAGCCTAGAAAAAAATGGGGCCATGAGCTGTATTCTCATAAGGGACTTAAGGACAAAGATACACTAGTCCAAGAGATAATGAAATCATTTCTCTAGTAGGAAGAAAATCACTATGCTATTCCCACAGGGCTTCCCTGGTGGCTCAGATGGTAAAGAATCCACCTGCAATGTAAAGAATCTGCCTGCAATGCAGCAGACCTGCATTCAAACCCAGCGTCAGGAAGAGCCCCTTGAGAAGGGAATTGCTACCCACTCCAGTATTCTTGCCTAGGAAATCCCATGGGGCCACAAAAGAGTCGGACACAACTTAGGAACTAAACAACGACAAACCCAACTGGGAAAAGGATCCACCAGCTCCCTTCATTACAACTCCCTCCCCTTCCTGATTTACCAGCCACACCGGAGACCCAGTTTCACAGTAAATTGGATAGAAACTTGGCTGACACTGGATTTCCAGAAGGGGAAAGGATGCTGTGCACGCAGACGTAGCGGGCTGCTAAGCGGCTCAGGATGGGCTGCTCCCACGGACACCTTCTGTCCCCACTGGAAATAACAGTGAGTCACACACATCAGCCTATGACACAGGCATCACATGAAACCATGTGGAGTCCGTGGTAGTGGTAAATATTAATTCAATATTTTTATATAGTTAATACACAGTTTTGTGTCTTAGACAATCCCTACCAATCATGGATACTTACTCCTCTAGCACTAACTAAAACAATCAACAAGAGGTTGTTTCAATTACACGCAAAAATAGCAAACATTTGTATCTCAACACTAGTTCTATTATAAGACTAATAAAATGAATTTATAATTTTTAAAGTACCACAAAGAGAGACTAAATATGAAGTTTTTAAAAGCCATTTATTTTCTTTAGAAACCTGAAGCAAAGTTTAGGCTTATTAAATTGATCAAGTAAGTGAAAAAGGCATTATATTTACTGACTTGGTTATTATTTAAAAACTCTAGCTTAAATTATTAATAAATTACTTTAAACAAATTAATTTAATTTCCCCAAATATGCATGAAATTCTGCCTCTCTATTAAAGCATTAGGAAATCTCTTCAAATAAGTGAAAATATATTTTCTTACAGCTTTAAACTCTTCCTTATACATTTCAATTTAAACAATATTTATAATCTTAAATCTATAACAATTTCCAATGAATATTTAAAATTTATGGAAATACTGATTTACTAAATGATTGACATCAATTTCTATTAACCCTGGTATTTTCAATTCTGCAAAACCAGAGGTGGGGAGCATGTTTACTTCCCAAATGAAAATCTCACAGTACACGCATTCTCCCACCAAATTGATCACTAGGACCCCCCCACCCACCAGCCCTGAAAAGCTGTAATCCCACAAGCAAGAGCCATACCCGTGTGCATGCACTCATGTGAAAATATCACACACACTAAATTGCACTGAGGCCGTGACAACATGCAACTTAGTAATGTGCAATATCTCCACCAGAGCAAGCAGAATGGAGCATCGGGGAAGAAGGGTGTGATGCAAACATTCAGGACACGACATGCTCTAAGGGAAGGAACATGGTTTGAGGGTAAAGGATGCATGCCACTAACTCAAAAATTCATGAAATGTAAACCCAACCACAGATGTAGTCAGTAGAGAGGAACACTTATCCAGAATGGAGAAAAATAACAAAGGTTCAGAAATTCAATGGGACAGTGTTTCTATCAAATAGCCACATATTTCAGAAGGCAAAGCTTGAAGAACAAAGACACTTTCACTGTCTGGACATGCAGTTCACTCCCAATTTCAATTCTGCTTTTTAACTTATTAATGAATAATGTGAAATGAGTCTAATAACTCACTTAACTGTAACATTGATGACGACTAATGATTGGTGCTTATAAAATCTGATATAACTGATAATTTACAGACAAAACTACAGCCTCAGGACACTATAATAATATTTGCACGATCATTTATAGAATATTTTTCCCTCTTAAAATCTGTCTCCTTGAAGAAACATATTCCATCTTGAATATAATCCCTAAGAATGAAAAAACTGACAGTTTGTGGAACTAGAGCTCATTGTTATCCTACATACATGAGAAATTTCTTCAGAGGCATCTATGTAAAACTGCATATTTTAAGTCTTGAATTTGACCCAGTAAAGAAGTAAAAAGCACTCAGACTGCTAAAAATCATCCTGAAATATAATCTATAATTTATATAACTTTAGAGTTGTGCTTAGAAAAATGGCCCAGCCTGTAACAAGTTATCTTGTCTGCACCATATTTTCCAGACTCACGGAAATCTGTCAATTTTGAGAACAATTAGGACTGTTGTACTGCTCCTGAGGGTTGTTAGAATTTTTTCCATATTAAAAATAAAATGAATGGCTTTTGTATGAGTACACATTAGAACCAAGACATGGGCTACTGTTACAGCACATAATTAACATGTACGATCCCAAGAAGATAAAGCAAATCTAACCTGTAAAGAGATATATATTTCCTCATACCGCTATAGACGACTACACTTTCTCTAACCTCAAATTCCTTCCTGATCCAAAGACCTCAATTTTAAAAAAAAATTTTCACTGAAATAGTCAATTTACAATGTTGTGTTTGTTTTAGGTGTACAGTAAAGTGATTCACTTACACATACATAGTTACACTCTCTTCCATTATAGTTATTACAAGATATTGAGTATCCTGTGATATACAGTAGGTCCTAGTTATTTTTTATATATGGTAGGGTGTACATTTTAATCCCAAACTCCTAATTTGACCCTCTCCATATCCCTTTGGTGATCATAAGTTTGTTTTCTATGTCTGTGAGTTTATTTGTTTTGTAAATAAGTTCATTCTCATCCTTTTTTTCTAGATTCCATATATAAGTGATATCATATGGTATTTGTCTTTCTCTGCAAAGAACTAAATTTTTAGCTGCCAGCTTCATGTGTCCAGCTGAATAATGTTAACAGTACCACAAATTTAATTCATTCTGACACAACCACTTCCTCTTGGAGGAAAGCATCATGGTATACCAGTAGAATGTGTGATCTCCATCAGCTGGATGTGGGTGCAGATCACAGCTTTGCTTACCAATTCCAAGAAACCACGGCATTAAAGAGTAATGTTTAAAACAAAGGAGATGGCATTATCTGGTGTGGAAAAAAAATGACTCACTGACAGATATTCAGAGGATGGTCAGCTTTGCTAATAAAGGTTATGCCAGGAAAATGTAGTATCTTTCTTTAAGTTCTTTATAGACAAGCTAGATAATTTTCTGTAAGACTTGGCTTAAGCAACATCGCTTAGAGGATTCTGACAGCTTTGATATGGTTGATTCCATAACTTTACCCTACTGGGAAGACAGAAAGTTATTTTTCCTTTTTGGTAAGAATATTTGCATAAACTTATCTGAGTTAGACAGATGTCACTTAGATAAAACTAAAGTTAATCTATTGCTAGATTTATAAAGATGATAACCGAAGGTCAAATAGGCTTAGAAGGGTTGCTGAAACCAAAAAGTATCTTTCCTGAAGACAACTTCACCCTGAACGGTGTTACAGTAGACAGGATAGTCCCAAACTTGGAATAATTACATGGATGGCTCCAGGTGGATACCTGAGAGCACCAAAGGGGATATGAGCTTTCTTGTTTTTAATCCCACTTACTGTCCAATAACAGTTTCCCAGGTGGCTCAGTGATCAAGAGTCTGCCTGCCAATGCAGGAGACGAGGGTTTGATCCCTGGGTCAGGAAGATCCCCTAGAGGAGGAAATGGCAACCCACTCCACTATTCTTCCTGGGAAATCCCATGGTTATTGGAGCCTGGCGGGCTGCAGATCATGGGGTCACAAAAGAGTCAAACATAACTTAGTGACTAAAATAACAACTGTCCAATAAAGTCTAGGAGGAAAAAGGGGGGGAAAACTTAGCAAAGTTTCCAGAGAAAACTACACTTTAGGTGCATGCATGCTATTTGAATGTAACCAAGGATTTTCCAAAGATTAAAGCGGTATCCTCATCAGCTGTTACACGAACACAGTGGGAAAAAAAAAAGCCAAAATCAGTCAGACAAAATTATCAGGTCAAATCAAGATTTCTGTGGAAGACTAGTTTCAAGCAATTACCATTTTCTTAAAAGTATGTGGAAACAGAAATGCCAGCCAAAGATTCACTATTCAGAGAAGCTTTAGACACCTAACAACTTATTAAAAAAAGAAGCTCTCATGGATAACACAAGGACTTAATTTGAGTAGCTATTCAACAGAAGTCAAAATGAAGTAGAGTTTTTTTAATGAATTAAGAACAATGAGGGACAAAGGTTGGGGAAGGAGCTGAAACAAGGCTGCAAAAGGCTTTTCCCTACCTGACATGATGAAAAGGAAAAGGGAGTCAGGGACTTGGAAAGAGAATATGAAGAATAAAAGTTGAAGAATCAGCTCATTCAAAAGTCAAGCCTGTGATACATGGATATCAGATGTCATGATGGAAGTTTCTGGCCAGAACCTATGATATACACAGAGCCTATGATTTGGAGGTAACTCCAAATTTCTCATTTCTAAGATCCAAAGTACCCCCTGCAGAGGGTACAGCCTGGCTGCAGAGGGCAACAGGAAGAAACAGGAAGGCCATCTATTCTCCTTCATGAGCAAAGGCAGAATTCCTGAGAGTACGAGAAGGCTTCTGAGAGAAGGTGAGGTGTACGTGTGGTGCAGGAGGGGCTTCACCTGAATAAACCACGTGAAGATTAGGAGCTGGAGTAAGAGCCTGTGGCTGGAAAGCTGATGGGTACAGGCCACTGGATCTTTGCACATCACAGACTTGAGAACAGGACACTGAAAATGTTTATCCTCACAAAGGAGATTTAAAAAATTTGAAAACGCCAGTGTCCCTCAGTCGTTTAACACTGAATGCTGCTAGGAAGGCTCAAGACAGAAAAACAGGGCTCTCGTGGAGAGCAGTTTCTGAAGGAAGTATGAACAGCATAAATCTTATCCCTACCTGATAGCTTCTTCCACAGACTGGCCAATAATATTAGAAGAAGGACCTGGCTGAGATAGTGGTGTCAGGCTTATCACCCACTTCACTGGCTTGTAGTACTCATCACTGGAACTTAACAGATAAAATAGTGTGGTCAGGAAAATTATCTGCAAAACAAAGGACAGTATCTCCTAAAATACCACATTTGGAAACTACAGGAAGCAAACACAAGCGGAACCAAGAATATGCTTTGCGGTGGAAGGCGTGCGACATGTGCTCGGCTATGTGGACGTACCAGCGACAGGACAAAGTTGAGGAGGGCAGTCCCGCTGTAGAAAAGGATGGTCAGGAGCGTGGTGGCGGTGGAGAAGAGCAGACTCACGTTCCGGCTCATGACGACCCACAGAGACTCTAAGATCTGCAAACATTCAAACGACGCTCAGTAAGGAAAACGGTTAGGTAAATCACAGTGAACCTACTGCAAACATAGGCCACCATTAAAACATCTCTGCTATAACGCAGAAATATATTTGATGATATATTTAAAAATATATCTGTTTAAAAAACCTCCTCTGTTTAAAAAACCAGACACAGAAAGTTTATACACAGCATGACCATAACTATGTGAACATGGCACACAGAGAAAAAAATACCTACCGGAGAACACGCCAGAATGTAACCTGTGACTGGATGTAGCTTCTAGGACCACAAGTGCAGGCCATGAAATCCTAATATTTGCCTTATTAGTCACCTCCCCTACCACCTTGCCATCTCCAACTTAGAACAATCGAAAAATATAAAAACATCACTTCAATGACTTCACTAATGTCACGGTAACAGAAACGAACTGAAGTCACAAAAACAAAATGTAACAGATGGGGTCAGAGCTCTGCAACTGAAAATCTTTCCTCAGATAGACATGACCCTATACTAAGACCTACTGAGTTCATTTGATCCACCAGCAAAGTCACTAGAACCAGATACTAATACATGTTAAATATTACTGAAAGAAGATGTATAATATTTATAGCACGCCTCCATGTTTTCATTTCCTATCTCTTCATGAATTTAAAGTCCTACTTGATAATGTCCGTTCTATTATTATCCCCAAGAGGACTACTAGATCTACTACTGTGGGCAAGAATCCCTTAGAAGAAATGCAGTAGCCCTCACAGTCAACAGAAGAGTCCAAAATGCAGTGCTTGAGGGCAGCCTCAAAAACGAAAGAAGGATCTCTGTTCATTTCCAAGGCAAACCATTCAATATCACAGTAACCCAAGTCTATGCCCCAACCACTAATGCTGAAGAAGCTGAAGTTGAACGGTTCGATGAAGATCTATAAGACCTCCCAGAACTAACATGAAAAAAAAGAGATGTCCTTTTCATCACAGAGGACTGGAATGCAAAAGTAGGAAGTCAAGAGATACTTGGAGCAACAGGCAAGTTTGGCCTTGGAGAACAGAATGAAGCAGGACAAAGGCTCACAGAGTACTGCCAAGGGAACACACTGGTCACAGCAAACACCCTCTCTCCAACAACACGAGAGATTACTGAACACATGGACATCACTGGATGGTCAATACCTAAGTAAGATTGAGAGGACTACCCTCTCTCTTAACGAAAAACATGGAAGCAAGATGATCAGAAAAACATCTTCCATTATAGCTTTCAAAATGCTTCCCTAAACCTCACAGCAAGGTAGTGAGGGAAGCAGTGGAGATGATATCATCTTTGTTTTATAGACATACGAACTGAAGCTCAGGGATTTTAAAAAACTTGCCCAAGGGCCTGAAGCTAGTAAGTGGAACCAGAGCTGGGCACTAGAACTCCTAATACCTGTTTTATTTTGGTGCCCTCTCCAAAAGAGAAATTCTGTTTTCTATCATATGTCCAAGTTATACCATCTGTTCTATGAAAGGCCTATCCATTCCTTTCCTGCCTCAAACGTACGACTTATAAAAGGCATATTTTGTTGTCCTCGGTGTTTCTTGCAAACCTCAGCACAGCCTTCATGAGAGGAGTTTGGAAGGCTAGTTTCATTTACAATAACTTCTTACATAAAATCTTGCAAATGCTTCATGATGCCTACAAAAATATGCATGACTGACTGTTTGACCTTGTGGGATAAAGAATGAATGAATAATGCCACTGATTCTAAGAAGCAAACCAACAATGCCCTTACTTGTGATTTTGACAAGCATTCTTTTGGGGAATTCAGTCTTTTGGAATTTTTATTAAAAATTTAAAAAAAAGTTTCTGGGTCATACTGATAGGAAATACGCTGTGGTAATTCTTAACAAATTAACAGAATATGTTAACTGTAGACTGGTAGTTGCCAGCCACAATCCAGTAACTCTTCTATGTACTCAAAGGGATTAAGAAGAAAGGTTCAGAAAATAAGAAATAGATGTTGGGTATTATAAAACTAAAAAACTGAATCAAGGGCTGAACTTGACATTTCTTAAAATTTTTTCTGATGAGATAGGTGGTGATGTTAAAGAATGTGATTTTTTTAATACTGTATAATAAAATATGTTAATATTTAGAAATTTGTGAACATTAATTCCAAATGACCAGTGCACATTACAAAATCATGTAAGGGTGAAAGATCCATTCCTAGCCAAGACAGATCCACGGACCCTAATATAAAAGAGTAGAAAAAGTACACTGATAATGCTTTCAAATTCCACACTGCAACTAACCTTAAAGAAATACCATCTGTTGAGTGTCAGAGTAGTATCAAAGAATTGTCACAATGATCTGGAAAGGTTATTAACAGACTTCCCTCTCTTTTCCAACTACATATCTGTGTAAGGCTGGATTTTCCTCACATACTTCAACCGAAACAACATATTCCAACAGACTTGAGTACAGGAACAAGTATGAGAATCCAGACATTAAATAGGTTTACAAAAACGTAATGAAAGCCACTCTTATCACTAAATCATTATTTTGTTTTGGAAAATGGTCATTTTTCAAACACAAAAAGCATGTTCTTTATGTCAACAAGTAACATTATATTTTAGTGAGCTGTTAAATGTTTTTTAAGTTCTCGGTTTTAACTGCTAAAACAATAAATACCAATAGAATGCACACCAGCAAAAGCTCTTTGGAGCTCTCAGACCAAAAAGTTTGAGAGCCACTGGACTAGAGAAAACAGAGGGAAGGGATTATCAAAACCAACATTCTTAGAACTGAAGGACATGAATTTCTAGATTTAACTTCAAACTATCACAGCTATATTAGGCGATTGGAGGACGGAAAAATGTGAGTGCAGGAATGGGCGAAGGGCCCAACAAAGTCGTAAGAAAACCCCAGGGGAGCAGTAAGGAGGCACTGAGAGACTTGTATCTTCATCTTCCATGTCAGAAGCCGAAGATAACACTGTGAAACCAAGGAAGACTGGCATAAATATTATTTTAGAAATTTAGAGGTAAATACACAGAGAAAGTTAAAAGAATGCAGAACTCTGGAGAATGAGACTGAAGGAGGAAGCACAGAGCAGGGGCAACGCTATTCATTATTTAACACCTTAAAGCATCTTCGACTTTTCAGCTATGGTCATCTCTTGTTCTGATAAAAATTGAAATTTAAAACCATCAAGCACAGCAACCCTCTACTTTTCAAAAAACTTTATGTTTTTAAAGATTGTTTTTGATGTGGACCATTTTTTAAAAAAATTCTCTATTGAATTTGCCACAACACTGCTTCCATTTTGGTTTGGTTTTCTGGCACCAAGGCATGTGGGGTCCTAGCTCCTCAACACTAGGAATCGAAGCTGCACCCTCTGCACTGGAAGGGCTTTTCCCAACCACTGGACCACCAGGGAAGTTCCAAACCTGTATTTTTATTAACATGATAAGAGTTACAAGTTTATTCACAAGAGAGGATTTCTCATCTCTGTGAAAAGCCACAGGCCGAGAGACCTCACAAAGTAGACTATGGAGTGAAATTCAGCAAAACTGCAAACTGTTCCTTGCTGCCTCCGATCTTCTGGAATGCAAGGCAGAGGTGGATGGCACATGAAGGAAGGACAGGAGGATGACAGAAATCGAAGCCTTTAAGCATCCAGTCTCTCTATTGTAACCGGAACCATGTTTCTATCTGCCAAAGGACTTCACCAACCAAAGGCGGCTCCCTTGCTAGTGGTCCGACTCGGGGCGCTCTGATCAGTCGTGGGGAGGAGGACACCTTTCTCAGCACCCAGGAGCCGCAGCGTCGTGCATGCTTCCTGAGTCAGCATCTCTTGGTTACTCTTCAACCACAGAGGAGGGATCAGGGGAGCTACACTTGAGCCCTGTGGCTTTGGGACATCTTTCTGGTGCATTTAGAATTCTCAAAACTGCAAAATCTCATGGCATTAAAATCAGGGTGATGAAAGACAGACACCTACGTGCGTGAAAAAAACCTGGGAATTAAGAGTCTGTTTTTTCCTAAGTCCAATTTAATTAAAAAATACTACTTCTTACCGAAAGAAATGTCTCAATGTTCTCATGGACAAAGGAAGCGATATCCTGCCAGTCGAGAATGTCCCCCAGCCAGCTATTCTGACGACTTATGTGCAGCTTGTGCCCTCTATGTCTTCCAGAGTGCGACACGTTCTGTGGAACAAAACAGTTCAGACGTGAAATCCCTGTCTTAACCTGAAGACAAGAAGACATATAAATAGCCTACTTTGTTTCAGGTCCACTTGAGCAGTTTAGTAAATACACAGAGGTGAAAAACTTCGTATTATATCAGAAATTAACAATGAACTCCATCAAAAAGACCTGAAATACATTTTTCTGTTTATATTCTAGCTACTGTGTCTCAGCCTAGCTTAAATGCATTCCTCCTATGCATGTTCATGAACACACTTTACTCATCAGTATATTCAGTTGAACATGAACATAGCATATACTCTCATCTTATTTTTCCCCCCTTTCTCCCCTCTAACCTTTCTTTTAGTCTCTCATTTTTGCTTTTTCCCTCCTTTCCTCATCTACCTTACTACTCTTCCAAACAAGCTAGAGAGCAGAGAAAAATAAAATATGAAAAAGTATAGCTAAAAGCAATATTAAATATAATGGTATGTATTAATCATATCTCAATAAAAGAGGGAAAAACAGAATGTGAAAGAGAAGGGTGCAGAGGAGAAATCTAGCTTGTCTCTCGGGAAAGGAATTACATTGGCAGATACGCAGGAATAACGGATGTAGAAGGGTGATGAATAAACAAAGCGACTAGTAAGGTTAAAACTTAGAAACAGAAGTAGATTCTTAACATTTTGCATGTGTTTCCATTTTTGCACTTTTCCAAAAAGCCCAGGGATGCCAATCTTCACTAGCAAGGAAAACATTCAGTTCAGTTCAGTCGCTCAGTCATGTCCGACTCTTTGCGACCCCATGAATCACAGCATGCCAGGCCTCCCTTTCCATCACCAACTCCCAGAGTTCACTCAGACTCACGTCCATCGAGTCCGTGATGCCATCCAGCCATCTCATCCTCTGTCGTCCCCTTCTCCTCCTGCCCCCAAGCCCTCCCAGCATCAGAGTCTTTTCCAATGAGTCAACTCTTCGCATGAGGTGGCCAAAGTACTGGAGTTTCAGCTTTAGCATTATTCCTTCCAAAGAAATCCCAGGGCTGATCTCCTTGCAGTCCAAGGAACTCTCAAGAGTCTTCTCCAACACCACAGTTCAAAAGCATCAATTCTTCAGCACTCAGCCTTCTTCACAGTCCAACTCTCACATCCATACATGACCACAGGAGAAACCATAGCCCTGACTAGACTTAGGTCCTAGTAAAAGAGGTAAAGAAAGCAATGCACTTACCGACCTACAAACCTATGCTTTTAAAACACTGACCTGACCTCCCTGGACCATTTAGGAAGCTCAAAGTGGGTGAGGGACAGTAAAAGCTATTTGTGTGTAAGCAGAAGCCCCAGAATTAGCAGAAGAAACAAGATACAACCTTTGTAATTGGCTCTTCAGCAGGTATCTACCCAGAGATTCCCCAGTTAGGTTTTGTTTGGTTTTAATATTTACTTATTTATCTGGCTCCACTGGATCTTAGTTGTAGCTTGTGGGGTCTTAAGGCAAACTCTTAGTTGTGGCATGTGGGATCTAGGTCTCTGTCAAGGGCTCAAACCCGGGCTCCCTGCACTGGGAGCTCAGAGTCTTAACCACTGGACCACCAGGAGGTGCTCCCAGTGAGTTTTAACTCTCAATTATTGAAAAACCCACAAAACCCATCACCATTCCTTCAACTTCTCCTAGGCAAGAGCCAACAAAGGTCCATGTAGTCAAAGCTATGGTTTTTCCAGTAGTCATGTATGGATGTGAGAGTTGTACTATAAAGAAAGCTGAGTGCCGAAGAATTGATGCTTTTGAACTGTGGTGTTGGAGAAGACTCTTGAGGGTCCCTTGGACTGCAAGGAGATCCAACCAGTCCATCCTAAAGGAAATCAGTCCTGAATATTCAATGGAAGGACTGATGCTGAAGCTGAAACTTCAATACTTTGGCTACCTGATGCGAAGAATGGACTCACTGGAAAAGATCCTGATGCTGGGAAAGACTGAAGGCGGGAGGAGAAGGGGATGACAGAGGATGAGATGGTTGCATGGCATCACCGACTCGATGGACATGGGTTTGGGTGGACTCCGGGAGTTGGTGATGGACAAGGAAGCCTGGCGTGCTGCAGTCCATGGGGTCACAAAGAGTCGGACACGACTGAGCGACTGAACTGAACTGCCAAGAGCACACAACGCCAAACAGGTCACTAGGGAACATATGCAAATGTTCAACTGTACCCTCCTCCCCGTTACCCAAGCTAACTCTGCCCGACGCGATCTCTCTCCCCCTGCATGGGCATCTTCCACAGCACAGTCCCTGACGGCAGTCCCAAGGGCCCTGCCAACACAGTGTACAGAATGGCCGCCATGACTACCTGCTTTCAAACTGTCATTTTTATATTTAGTAAAAAATTATACACATCAGTACAAGTAGCACTAAAGGTTTATTTAAAATCAAACAATCATCTCTAAACTTTTGGATCTATTTTCACTTCTTCAAAGAAAAAGTTCTTAATGTCCAGAGCTGTACTGTCCCAAATAGTAGCCACTACCCACTTGTGGCTAGCGAGTACCTAAATATGCTCTTAGCGTAAAAGATAAACCAGACCTCTAACACTCAGAATGGAAAAGATTTTATATGTATATGTTATATATAAAATATAAAATCTCATTACTTTTTCATTCATTACATATGGAAATGACATATATTGGGTATACTGTGTTAAGTAAAATACATTATTAAAATGAATCTCATCCATCCTAGTTTTTTTTTCTTTCTTTTTTAATGCAGCCACTAGAAAATTAACAATATATATACGGCTTGCATCACACTTCTACTGTACAGATCTGGTTAAGAGGATGAGACACTGTTGAGGATAATGAAAAGCAGATAGAACACCG
The DNA here is from genome assembly GCA_006410935.1 of Redunca redunca. NCBI lineage: Eukaryota > Metazoa > Chordata > Mammalia > Artiodactyla > Bovidae > Redunca > Redunca redunca. The sequence continues at coordinate 100,379 of SJYQ01093168.1, forward strand.
ATAACAGAGAAACTGATGGTTCTCCCATGAGGTTAATCATCAATTCAAGCTGACTTTTAATGACCTGAGGTTTAAGACCTTGCAGCTTAAAAATGTCAAGAAATGAAATGTCCATGTTAACACAATCCGACCTAGACAATGAGTCCATAAAAGGACACTATTAGTTTACAACTGAAATCCTTAGCTAAAATAACTTACCTTTACAAACCAAGAATGATACAGCCTATCCCAAAGTTCTAGTACTTGTTTTTCAATTACGGCCGTATTATTCACCTTATCGCCGAGAATTTTATGAAGCTGGAAGGAATACAAATTTAATCTGAGTTAGTGTTTCAGGCAACAATCCAGTAAAATTAATACATGCTGGTCTTTACATTTGTTCCAAATCAAACTAAAATGTCCCAGACTATTTAACTGGCTCCAACCACACTGTTCTTTCCTTAAACTCTACCCAGTATTTCCAGTAAATACTCTCTCTCCCGTCTTTTTGCTTCTTTATTATTTCCTTCGTTCTTAGGTCTCTAAGAAAACTTCTTTAGGTCTTAAGAGAACAAAGCCATGCTTACTGACTTTTCTGATCTCATCTGCCCAGAGAAAAATCTTTTCCAACTGACCCCAGTGCTCATCCATTATATGGAAGTGTCACGTTACACTTACCACTAGCATTCGAATTACCACACACACAACTTTAGGTAAAATTTTAGAACCTTAGCTATAAACACAAATCTTCCTTTGAATATGCTGAGAGATGTTAGGTCTCAGTGTGTGTTATTTGCTTAGTCGTGTCCGACTCTGCGACACCATGGACTGTAGCCCCCCAGGCTCCTCTGTCCATGGGGTTCTCCAGGCAAGAATGTGGGAGTGGGTAGCCATTCCCTTCTCTAGGGATCTTCCGAACCCAGGGATTGAACTCGGGTCTTCTGCACTGCAGGCAGATTCCTTACTGTCTGAGCCAGAGATGTCAGGACTCAGAGTTATGACCAATTAAGACTGGCTTCAGGGTTTGGGAAATCAAAAACACTAAGACAAGATAACTTGGAGAAAGCTATTCATTATAGTATCTCATCCCACATTTTACGTGTTATTAAAACCATATGGAAATTAAAGATGCTTTAAAAAAGACAATGATTTGTAGCCCCACTTAATATAACTGCTGCCATTTTTCCCTCTGCAACTTTCTGTCTGCTTACACAGATACAGTTTAGAATTCTATGTTTTCTTTTGCATCAGAAGTATTTCATTCTTATTCTTCAACACTAACCTTTGTTTTTAATGGTTTCATATTAGCTAAGTTTTTCTATTATTATTTAATCAATCATAGGACATAGATATGATTCCCAATTTATAATGTCAAAAGTAACACTGCAATAAATATCCTTATGCAACTTTTTTATTACTAACATTAACATACAGGAATCAAAGNNNCATTAACATACAGGAATCAAAGGAAATAAGCATTTTAATGACTCTGGTGAAACACTGCTAAACTGTCTTCTATAAGGACTATAGCAATTAATACTTTCCAATGTTGTATGAAAGAACCAATTTTTCCCAAAACTTATGAACAGATAAATTATTAGATAATTTAATAGGTGTGAAATGATAATAATTATTTTTATTTTTCTTCAGTGATGAGAGTGACCATTTTCCATGTTGGTTTTCAATGTGTATTTCCTTTTGTGTGACCTAACCATACAAGGAGATCCAACCAGTCCATTCGGAAGGAGATCAGCCCTGGGATTTCTTTGGAAGGAATGATGCTAAAGCTGAAACTCCAGAACTCTGGCCACCTCATGCGAAGAGTTGACTCATTGGAAAAGACTCTGATGCTGGGAGGGATTGGGGGCAGGAGGAGAAGGGGACGACCGAGGATGAGATGGCTGGATGGCATCACGGACTCGATGGACGTGAGTCTGAGTGAACTCCGGGAGAAGGTGATGGACAGGGAGGCCTGGCGTGCTGCGATTCATGGGGTCGCAAAGATTCGGACACGACTGAGCGAGGATTGAACTGAACTGAACCATACTTTTTGACTATTTAATGCTGATCTTATAGATACCTGGGCCAGTTTTTTGACATACTTGATACAAATATATCTGCTCAGTGTTTTCTCTTACATTTGATTTATTCATAAACCAAAGACAAATTAGTGAATATAAATAAAAGCCATTCATCTTTGCATAGTATTTTAGTTTACAAATGGCTCTCACCTACATTCTGTGACCTTTGCAACAATCTCAACAAAAGTTAGACAGAAAAAGGTTTGGTTAACCCTTTATTCTTTTAAAATGAGAAAACAGAAAGAATCTATGATAGGCCCAAGGTCATGCTGCTAAGAGTTAGGATTAAAAGTAGCAGAGTTAAGATCAAAAGTTGTCTAACAGTCTTTCATGTATAGCATATATAACCTATGAACAGAGAACTCCTAACAGAGCCAATTACCCACAATAATTAAAAACCACCATTACCCCTATTCCAACTCTCCCTACTTATTTTACAATCACGGGGACTCAGACTTTTTAAAAAAGTTTTATGTGTTTATTCATCCATAATGTTTTTGGCCGTGCTGGGTCTTCATGGTTGCAACAAACAAGGGCTTTCTCAAGCTGCGGCGAGCAGGGGCCACTCTCTAGCTGTGGCGTGCGGGCTTCCCTTGCTGCAGAGCACTGGCGCTAGGCGTACAGGCTACAGTGGCTGCGGCGCACGGGCTTAGCTGCCCACACAGCGGGAATCTTCCCTGATCAGGGATGGAACCCGTGTCCCCTGCCTGGGCAGGCGGGTTTTTAAACTGGACCACTAACGAAGTCCTCTACTGACTTCAACTGTGTTTTTTATATATTACGATCGTCAGATTCTCACAGTCATATGACGCATTCTGTCAGCCTCTGGGATCTCCTTTTACCAGAAGAGGCCTAAAATGGTCACAGACAGATTCCAGTTTTGGCTGCTTGCACAGTGGCCTTTACTGCAATAAAGCACTATTTCAAACTGACGTCTCCTTTAGCTGTCTCACTCCCAGCACAACGGTGAATAACTAAAATACCACAACTGTTAACTAAAAGGAGTTGTTGCTGTTTAATCGATAAGTCATGTCTGACTCTCTTGCGACCCCACGGATGGTAGCCCACGAGGCTCCTCTGTCCATAGGGTTTCCCAAGCAAGAATATTGGAATGGGTAGCCATTTCCTTCTCCGGGGGATCTTCTAGACCCAGGGATCGAACGTGCCGTCTCCTGCACTGGCAAGCAGATTCTTTACCACTGAGCCACCTGGGAAGCCTAACTCAAAAGAGAGTTCAGCAAAATTTTGCAGCATGCTATAAAACACTCTTTTCAAATTTGTGGCACTATCAATCATAGCAGAATACTACAGACCCCAATTACCAGCCTGCAACATTATACCAGTCACAAGGAAGACTGGGCCAGAGAACTGAGTTGAACGGGCACATCACTGCTGTTACAAAAAATCACTGAAGCACACATACCGCTGGTGGTATGAGATGCACTTTGTATATGGAACACAATTCCACACTAAGAGCAGTCAGAATGCCATCTGAGGGCAGTGTAACTGAAGGCCAACCGCCTAATCTACAAAAATAGGAGTAAGTCAGAAGGCAAATGTCTGTTCCAACCTTGCTTGAAATCTTGGCAGCATCTGATACAACCAAGCAAGTCTTTCTTGAAACATTTTCTTCTGTAGGCCTCGCTGACACACAGGGTACAACACAGGGCTGGCTCCTCCTCCTCCATCTTCTCTGGGTGCTCACTTCTCTGGCCTTCAAAAGCCTAAGTGTGCAGGAAATCTGGTCCTCCTCAAGCTATACTCTCTCCTTAGGCCACAATACAGGCTTAATGGTGTCCTCCACCTCTAAATTCTTATGTAAAGTCCTAATCCCCAGGACCCCAGAATGTGACTGTATTTGGAGACAGGGTCTTGAAGAAAGTAAGTTAAAATGAGATCACTAAATGCTGAGGAAAGAGCAAACTAGGGGGTCTGATTAGAACCATAACAGTGAAGAGAGGACATAGGAGATACAGCTGACAAAGTAGGCTGGAAGCAGATAGAAAGTAACCTCCTCTGTTCATACCTAAACATAAGCTATAAAAAACTTTTTTTCTTTCCTAAGTGTGGCATTCCGTCCCTACCTAGTTCTGGCCCTTTCCACACTGTAGTTCTTAGGATTTAATTCTTATATGACTCTTAGCTAGATAAGATCTGAGCTACCTCTGCAATGTCAATGACTCTTAAAAAAAAAATTTATTGAGATATAACTCACACACCTTACAATTCACCCATTTAGGTGTATAACTCAACAGTTTTTTTTGCATTCACAGTTATGCAATCATTACCACAATCAATTCTGGAACATTCTCAAGCCCCCAGAAGTTAACTCCATGCTCATTAGCAATCACTCTTCCACTCCAGTATTCTTGCCTGGAAAATCCCATGGACGAAGGAGCCTGGCAGGCTGCAGTCCATGGGGTCGCTAAGAGTCAGACACAACTGAGCGACTTCACTTTCACTTTTCACTTTCATGCATTGGAGAAGGAAATGGCAAACCCACTCCAGTGTTCTTGCCTGGAGAATCCCAGGGGCGGGGGAGCCTGGTGGGCTGCCGTCTGTGGGGTCGCACAGAGTCGGACACGACTGAAGCGACTTAGCAGCAGCAGCAGCAGCAGCTTCTATTTCTTCCCAATCCCTCTACCCTTGAAAACCACTACTCTACTCTGTTTCTGTAGATAAGCCTCTTTCACACATTTTACATGAATGGAATCATACTTATGTGGTCTTTTATGACTGCTTCTTTGACTTAGTAATGTTTTCAAGGTTCATCCTGTTGTAAAATGTACCAGTACTTCCTTTTTATGGTTAAATAATATTCCATTATACAGATAAACCACATTTTATTTATCCATTCAGTTCAATGGTTGTTTTTAGATATTATCCCTGTGCCTCCGAAATCAGGATCACAAATATTTTACAACTTTTCGTAGAAAATCATTTCTCTTCTGCGGTCTTCCATTTTAAAGACTCTCAAGGGTAAGGTTTCAAACCTATTAAAAATTTACTTTAAAATCTAAGGCACATTCTTCCAGCTATCCAAATTCCCTTTATTATTTTCCCAAATAGGTAAGAATTCCAGAATAAAAGTTTCTCCTGAACAGATAATTCAAGAATTAAATGCTACGTTATCCACAGAATAAGTCTGGCAAACATATATCTAAGCGTCTAACAGCCCTCTGCAATATCCGGTCTCCCTTCCATGGCAGTTCTGAGATGTATATCCACATACAGTGGGCCCCTGGCCAACACTGGTTTGAACAGTGCAGGCCCACTTACATGTGAACGTTTCTCACTAAATATGTACTGCAATGGCACAAGATCTGTGGTTGGTTGAATCTAAGAATGCAGAACCAGGTAAATGAGAGCCAAGCGTCAAGTCAGGGACTTTTCAACTACAGCGAAGGTCAGCACCTCTAACCACCACATTGTTCAAGGTCAACTGTCCTTATCTTTTGTTTATTCAACATTTTCTTTAAAACTTCCATGTGACAGTGGATTTGGCTATCTGGTATGGACCCAGGAAAATCAGTAACACATCTTTCTCCTAACTTTTAACTTGACCACGATTCTATCCTTAGGTTAGCAGGTTATTGTATGTATAGTGTAATTTCCAAGAGGTGGCGCAGTGGTAAAGAATCCATCTGCCAGTGCAGGAGATACACGAGATGCGGGCTTGATCCCTGGGTCGGGAAGATCCCCTGGAGGAAGGAATGGTAACCCACTCCAGTATTCTTGCCTAGAAAATTCCATGGACAGAGAAGCCTGGCAGGCCACAGTCCCTGGCGTCACAAAGAATCAGACACAATTGAGCAACTGAGTAGGCATGTATCCACAGTGTAATTTCCAAGATGCCTTTCGTTTTTTAGATTCTGAATTTGAATTTTAAACAGGGAATTTTTTGGCACACATCTCAGTGCAACAAGTTTTGGCGATCCCTAGATAACCCTAGTTACTCATACATTAAAACAACAAATTACCTTCATTTCCACAAGAAAAACTAGGGAAAAAAAGGGATGTCCCAAATCTGTATCATGGAGTCTGATCCTTGGCCACAAGAGCTGTGTCCTTCCTCTGCCTTTCGTTTCCCCTTCACAAAACTTCAGTCACTCACCTCCTCAAGTACACTCCTGTCTCTCTATCTTGGATCACATAAATACCCCTTCTTAAAATACACTCTTCCTTCTCTCTATTCATCCAGGATCTATCGTTCCATTCCTTCACAGTTTATCTCAAGTGCCACATTAAAGCACTTAAATCAGTTCCGGGCACACACTTCCAGCATATCATAGTAGAAGGAGCAAAGGATTTAGAATTAGTCTTCAGTCTGAAAGCAAGCTCTGCAATTTATTACATGACCATTGGGAATTTACTTAAGTCTGTTTCCTTGTCTATAAAGGGGATAAAATAATTCAGACTACTATAGGTTTCTTAGAAAGATTAAATGAAACAAATTGGAAACTGTCAAGTACAGTTATCAGCAGATAATAAAATTTAATAGGTGTTTAATAATTTTTTCTCCACAAAGCCATATTCGATCAGCCAAGCTTAGAGATCATTCTGTCCTAATGTACAAACAATGAATCAGATCTATTTTGAACATGAAGCAAAAGCCCAGCCTCTTGGATTGTTCGGGCTACCAGCAATGATCAATAGGACTGTCCAGATGGTTTTATTTCATCCTATGTTGCCTATTGATTTATAGATTTAAGCCTATTTCAATAACAGAAATTATAAACAGAATCTCCATTTTTACTTTATCAAAGCAAGAAGTCACTACCAATGAAGACCCTGCAAAGAAAAAGCTGTGAAAATGGGCTCTTCCCTTACCTTGTGGGTTATCCATTCTCGTCCATACTGATATACGTTGTTGGCTGCAGAATTAAGGGCTCTTTGCACAACCTGAGCCTCAGGAAGCCAACTAATTCAAAATAAAGAAAGGAAAAATGAAAAACTGGTATAGTGTACTGCACCAGTAATCCTGGGAACTTAATTTTTTAAACAATCATTTACAATTTATGATTCTAAAACTTGCAGAGTATTTCCTAACTTAAATTACTGACTACCTTGGGGATAGTTAAAAAGAAATAAAAGAGGAGGTCATACAATTTGTCATCAAGTTCAATTAGGTGAACAGCATAATCCTAGGAACACTCTCCATGAAGACGTAAAAACCCTCTCACAGAGGCCAAATTAAACGAGTAGGCAAAGAGATCCTACAGGCGTTGGCAGACTGTTTCTTTTCTGTTAAGGGCCAAGGCGTAAATATTTTAGGCTTTTCAGGACATATGATCTGTATCACAACTACTCAATTCTGTCTGCTTTTTTCTGCAGCCTCCAAATAGCTACAGACAACATGACATGAACAGGTGTAGGCTGTTCTAACAAATCTTTATAGGAATAGGTGGTTGGATTTGGTTCTGAGCCGAGTCTGCCAACTCTGCCACAAAAAATGATACAGTATGGGAACGTTGCTGACGCTGCCATGGGGGGGGATTTTCTTGAATCCCTTAACCTCTGATCCTGTTTCCTCATCTGTAAAATGGGGATACTCTATTCAGCAAACAACATAACATAGGGGAAAGCTTAGTAAATCAAAGACATGTTGTAAACTGTGAGACTCAATTCAATATTCTGACTTTCCCCCCAGCTCCCCTCCATCCCATTACATGTCATTCTTATGCAAAAATGACAACATTCACAAAGTTTTGGCAAACTCTTCTCTCTTCCAAGGTAACTGTATCAGTGAAGATCATTTCATGAAACCAGGCACAGAACCTAGGCCATCCATCTCTATTTTTGTCAAAATTACACTCTTACTTTGCCCACTCAGGATGATTTGCTAGAGTTTCATTAATCAAATTGCTTGTGACTTCAATCATGTGAACACTCTCTTGATGTACCTGTATTATGGACAAGAAAAGAGTATCAATAAAAATTAAACATTTATCTTTTATACTACTCTAGGAACAATGCTTTAAGCGCCAAGTAATTAGATATCTTAGTTTAAGTTAAGAGACCTGCACGGAACAGCCACCATCCATAACAAGGCAACTCTAGATTGTTTTCTAACTCTGAGAGCTGTCATTTTGTTTCAGTAAGCAAACAACTTACCTGTAATAACAGTAAAGTTTGTCTTCCCTGTCACTAAGGTCTCTGCTCAGTGTTTTTTATTTTTTGAAAACCCCAAGGGTTCCCCCTGAACCTGAATAGCCAAACAGTCAGCCAATAACGTTGGCATAAAGTTATGCTCAGACACTTAACATTAGGAAGCTGCATCCTTTTAGCCTGAGATGTGTGAAACTTGAGAAATGTAATCAAAGGTACAACAAATGTGCAAATCTCCCTCGGCTTTCAATATTCACAGGATACCTTCTGTTCAGTTCAGTTCAGTCGCTCAGTCACGTCCGACTCTTTGCGACCCCATGAATCGCAGCACGCCAGGCCTCCCTGTTCATCACAATCTCCCAGAGTTCACTCAGACTCACGTCCATCGAGTCCGTGATGCCATCCAGCCATCTCATCCTCTGTCGTCCCCTTCTCCTCCTGCCCCCAAGCCCTCCCAGCATCAGAGTCTTTTCCAATGAGTCAACTCTTCGCATGAGGTGGCCAAAGTACCATCTCATGTTTCAGCTTTAGCATCATTCCTTCCAAAGAAATCCCAGGGCTGATATCCTTCCGAATGGACTGGTTGGATCTCCTTGCAGTCCAAGGGACTCTCAAGAGTCTTCTCCAACACCACAGTTCAAAAGCATCAATTCTTCGGCGCTCAGCCTTCTTCACAGTCCAACTCTCACATCCATACATGACTACTGGAAAAACCATAGCCTTGACTAGATGGACCTTAGTTGGCAAAGTAATGTCTCTGCTTTTGAATATACTATCTAGGTTGGTCATAACTTTTCTTCCAAGGAGTAAGCGTCTTTTAATTTCATGGCTGCAATCACCATCTGCAGTGATTTTGGAGCCCCAAAAAATAAAGTCTGACACTGTTTCCCCATCTATTTCCCAAGAAGTGATGGGACAGGATGCCATGATCTTTATTTTCTGAATGTTGAGCTTTAAGCCAACTTTTTCACTCTCCTCTTTCACTTTCATCAAGAGGCTTTTTAGCTCCTCTTCACTTTCTGCCATAAGGGTCGTGTCATCTGCATATCTGAGGTTATTGATATTTCTCCAGGCAATCTTGATTCCAGCTTGTGTTTCTTCCAGGCTAGCGTTTCTCATGATGTACTCTGCATAGAAGTTAAATAAGCAGGGTGACAATATACAGCCTTGACGGACTCCTTTTCCTATGTGGAACCAGTCTGTTGTTCCATGTCCAGTTCTAACTGTTGCTTCCTGATACCTTAGGGTCTCCCATATACCATTCTAAAATGTGGTTTATTAATCTCAGCCCTTCGATGCCTCTCTTGCTTCCAGAACCTGTCTCTCTAATTCACAGCTTCTCTGCTGCCAGTCCCAAACCAAATCCACCACAACCCATAAGAAAATTTGTAGATTTTTTTCTGCCCAAACAAGGCAGATGAGGATAAGTAATTCCAAGTAAAAAAGCCACAAACTACATGCTTTTACCAGATGCAGTAGCAGTTTTCCACAAGCAAACAGTCTTCAAATTATTGCCTGACTGATCATTTTTCAATGCCCTTATGGTCTTTATAATAATTTTTATACCATTTAATTCTTGCTTTACGTAGAAAGGAATTACCTAACGTCCTCAACCCTGCTATTATCCCAAAATATACTAGGAACATGGAGGCAAAAAGGATTTTCTGACAAACTGGATACGCATCTATTAATAAAAGAAAAAAAGTAATCAAGAATGACCCTGAGGCTTTTCACCTGAGCAAGCAGAATGAAGCTGTCACTTACTTGAAATGAGAAGGACAAACAAGCATGGGAGGGTCTGGAATTCAGTTCTGACATGTTATATTTGAGATATCTATTAAGACATTCAAATGGATACTGTCATGGTGTTTTAGAGAACTATGCTTTTACTGGCTAGGAGAATGAACTAGATAACCAGTAAGTTTCCTTCAAAAGCTCAGTTTGCATGAGTCCTAAACTACAAAGAAATGGTTCAGTAATCATTGTTATCAAAGTTCAGGGAAGCAAAAGCTCATGCAATGAACAAAGAAAAAGAAAGATGAAACAATTGAGATGAGCAGGCAAGAAGACCCTACACAAAGGGCCAAAGAAGGGAAAGTAGAATAGGAGAGGAAAAAGAGAAAAAAAAGGAAAAGAATTACATACTGGTGAAAGGTTTCTCTAAGAACTAGAAAAACATAGAGAGGAAGGTCAAAGACAGACCTCTCAAGTCTGGAGAGTCTAAATAAGTGACTATACATGATTAAAATCCAAAGAAAAGGTAAAAACTGCATTTTAACTGAAACAGGTACAGAGAGAGCAGGTTGTTAGAAGGAAATGATAAGATCAGGGCACTGAGGCTAAGAGTGACTGAGAAGAGGACTTCCAAGTGGAAAGTCAAATAGTAGCAAACAGTGCAATCCTTTAGTAAATTGCTACATATTAGATTATCTATTGCTAATAGGTACTACCATATCTCTACAGCACTATATGAAAACGGTTCACATCCAGGATATCAGGTAAGCTTTGCAATTTCTGGAAAACAACATATAAAAATCTGGGGTGCAGAGTTCAGTAGGGTCCAAATAAAATAAAGACTGTGATAGACTACAAACGTTTTTCGAAAAGCCAGTAAGAGACAAAAAATTTAGCTGAATTTTGGAGAATGATTTTCTTTGATGAAAGAGGGGTAATAAGGACATTTTTTAATATCCTCTCAAAATTTGTCTGTTGAAAGCCTAACATCCAATGTTGATAGTTATAAGAGGTAGGGCCTTTGGGAAGTAATTAGGTCATGAGGGTGGAGCTCTCATGATGGGACTGGTGGTGGTGGTTTAGTTGCTAAGTCATGTCCGACTCTTGTGACCCCATGGGCTGCAGCCCACCAGGCTCCTCTGTCAATAGCATTTTCCAGGCAAGAATACTGGAGTGGGTTGCCATTTCCTTCTCCAGGGGGTCTTCCCAATCCAGGGATTGAACCCAGGTCTCCTGCACTGCAGGCAGATTCCTTACCGACTGAGCTACCAGGAAGACCTGATGGAAGACATGATGGGATTAGCATCCTTAAACGAAGAAATACAGAGATGTTCTTTCTCCCTATCATGTGAGGATACAGGGAGAAATCAGCCACCTATAAACCAGGAACAGAGCCTTTACCAAGAAGCTGACCATGCTTGCACTTTCATCTGCAGCTCTCAGCCTCCAGAACTATGAGAAATAAATGTTTGTTGTTTAAGGCACTTGGTGTACAGTATTCTGTTATAGCAATCCAAACTAAGAAGGCAGAAAGGAAATGCAAGCTGGAAGGATCTGGAAAGTGAGAAATATCTTAATGGTTAATCAGCAGAAAAACAATGAGACATGAAGGAAGGAATCAAATTCTGATCAAGTGAACAGGATCTTCGCTAGGAGTCATGGACCAGACCATAGTTCTCCTTTTGAGAGAAGAACCCACTTTTCCCTCAGTATCTCCATTTTTCATCTGCCATTTACCTCAGAGGATTTTTATGATAATAAAATTTTAATGATAAAAATACATTAGGCAAATTCATGGCAAAATCAGCAATACAAACATCATAAATACTTTAAATGCTGTAATTATTTATAAGCAAAGTAACATTTCCTATGCATGTAACTGCTGGCTTCTTATCCATACAACAAATTCTAACAGTTAAAGAGTTTATTAATGGTGATAGTAAATGTTGTACTGTACCTTTGCAGTCAGGAGTAGGGCTAAAAGAAGTGTTCCTATCACTAACAAAAATATGATGAAAATGCTAATTATTTTGTCTAACATCTTCTCCAACCAGATGATCATCTGCACAGAAATGAGAAAGAGAATTAGTCATCTTTCAAGCACAGCTTAATAAAAACACATGTGCATTCAAACATCATGAAGACAAAACAGGATATTCAGCATTGCAGAAACTATGGCATAATGATTAAAGCAGCGAAAGCTATAAGCCACTTTAGAAAATTAACTAACAGTGTTAATTGTTGTTATAGAAAGAGCTTATTATTGTCACTTCTAAGAAAAGGCAATCAATTTGAATATAACCTAAATCTATGCTTGGATTCTCATATTGTGGTATGTTGACATTTCAAATTAGAATTTACGATCTGATAAACATTCTAAACTAAATAATGACAATCCATGAGTGACCTCAAATCTCTACTGTCAATTAGCAAATAGACATGACTTTAGAAAAAGGATGACTCTTACAATACAGATATGTCCTAAACTATGCAGATAAAATAGGAGCAAATTAAAATGGGAATTACATTCAAAATATTTTTTTCCTCTAATGTCATCAGGGTTACAAATAACATCTATTGTTAAGGTAGTGATAAATACCAATTTCAGAATAATAGCGACCCTGGAAGCAAAAGGGCTGGGACACAGATGCACAACCAGGGAGGGTGCACAAGAGACTTCAGCTGTACAGGTAATATTCTGTCACCCTGGAGGGCAGGCACATGGTTGCTCTTCTATCCTTTTATATTTGAAATATTTCATTATAAAATAAGAAATCCACTTGAGATTTCTATTCTTTTTAAACCATAAGCTTTATGACAAATTATAATTGACTATAAATAAAAAATAATCATTAATGCAGTGGTCATCTCTTAATCAATAATTAAAATTATGCTTTTCAAAAATGCCACTGCTCCTGCTGCTGCTGCTAAGTCGCTTCAGTCGTGTCGGACTCTGTGCAACCCCACAGACGGCAGCCCGCCAGGCTCCCCTGTCCCTGGGATTCTCCAGGCAAGAACACTGGAGTGGGTTGTTGCCATTTCCTTCTCCAATGCATGAATGTGAAAAGTGAAAGTCAAGTCGCTCAGTTGTGTCTAGACATTCTGTTTTGAGTATAACTTCTCTCATCTTTCACAATCACAAATAATCCTACATTTTCTAAAACTTTTGTTTTCAGAATATCTAACCTGGACAGATTTCTAGAATTCCTGCCATGCAAAGCTACCAATTAACATTTCAAAAATACAACCAGACTGATGATTGAAATACCACAATGCACCCCTCCATCCCAACATGAGCACTGATGAGTAAGTTACTCTTCTTTTAAATATGAATTATGCTCTCCAACAGTTAAACATCCAAGAGCAAAGAAGGATGGTTAAAACAGCATGTCTTCTAAAACATTTGCTTTCTATTCAAAGATTATAAGCTTGCACCTCCTTATCTTTCAGGAAGGACACTGTCACCAAGAGATCGATGCTACAGTGAACTCAAAGATAAACAGTGCATTTTTACCTTGACAATTACAGCTTTCAAACAGAAGAGTTAATTTTCAGGGCATGCTACCAAAGCATCAAAGACAATGCAGAGATTAAAAAAAGTAATAACAGGTTTCTAAGATATGGAAGGTCAGAGGTCATATTTTGAATGTAAGTTCTAAAATCGGTGAAAGTGAAAAGTATCACAATCAGAAACTAACTCAACATCTAGTTTTTGAGTTTCCTGAGCAAAGAGCTAGTGTTGCATGATTCCTCTTTGTACCTCCAAAACCTAACAGTGCACAGCATATGGTAAAAGCTCAGTTAATCCATATTTGAATAGGCAAAGAAAATATCAGAATTAAGATTGGATTGGTAGTCACAAATTACGACTTCTGAAAATAACTTAGGAGCCTCAATTTTTTTTTTTTTCCAGAAAATTCACATCCTGAAATACATTAACATAAAAGATGTTTTTATTTGGAAAGTATCTAAAGTTATGTCTGAGTATTTTTAACATATAAAACATGGAATATTTACAAACACATTATGTACAACATTACAAAAGTCAAGCTTTTGTTTTCAAGCCAGGGTAGAATTTTCCTATCACAAGCTCTATATACCTAAGGACTGGAGTAAGAGACACCTAAATAAAAATTTATTTTCAAGAGATAATACTGAGGGTTAGATGTTTTATTGAAAATTTAAAATACAGGCAGGAACCGTTTTATTGTGTTTCAATTTATCGTGCTTTGTAAATAACATGCTTTTTTACACATTGAAGGTTTGTGGCAACCCTGCATTGATCAAGTATATTGGTGCCATTTATTCCAACAGCATCTGCTTATTTTGTATCTCTACCACATTTTGGTAATTCTCCCGATATTTCAAACTTTTTCGTTATGATATTTACTATGGTCATTTGTAATCAGTGACTTTTGATGTTACTACCACAACTCAGTGAGAGCTGAGATGATGTTTAGTCATTTCTTTTTTTTAGCAATAAAGTATTTTTAATTATGGTTTATACAATTTTGGGGACATAATGCTATTGCACATTTAATAGACTACATGTGTCCAACTCAGTCGCCAACTTTTTACCACTACGCCACCTATTAAGCCCAATAGACTACAGTATGTGAAAGCGAGTCACTTAGCCTGCCTGACTCTTTGCGACCCCATGGACCTGTATAATACAGTCCATGGAATCCTCCAGGCCAGAATACTGGAGTGGGTAGCCTTCCCCTTCTCCAGCGGATGTTCCTGACCCAGGGATCTAACCCGGGTCTCCTGCATTGCAGGCAGGTTCTTTACCAACTGAGCTATCAGGGAGTCCAGACTACAGCATAGTACAAACAAATGTTATATGTACTGGGAACCCAAAGAAAACCATGTGACTTGCCTTATTGCAATATTCACTTTACTGCTGCGGTCTGGAACCCAACCCACAGCATTTCCAAGGCAGGTCTGTAAATAAAATTGCTTAAGATGTTCCATACACAAGCAAAAGGTATGCGTATGGCGGGGGTCAGGGGAGGTTTCTATTTACATATGGCCAGCTAAGATAAGGTGAGAAAACAGGCAAAAAGGAAGATAGCAAAAGTAAAAGAGAAAAAAAAGAGGAAGAGACAGACAGGAAAGACTTAAAATGTGGAGAACTACAAGGACCAATCGAGAGGAAACAACCAGAGGATAGGAAACTTATGGAAGAAACGAACCCCCTAAAAGAGTGAATGGAACAAGACTCATAAGGAAACTGCACCTCACAGACACAGAAAGAGAAACGTGGTCAGAGGAAGCGAAGGAGAAGGGGATAAAGGAGAGAACTTGTAAAGAAATGCCAGAGGCGCTGTCCCATGAGGCTGTGCTCTGGTTTAAGCAAGGGGAACCACACTGCCTGTTGATCCCTACCCTGCTCCATTTATTTCCCAGTTTATTTTAGGTTTGAGATTTTATTTTCTAAAAGTAGAAGGGGAGTACTTTTAAAATGACATTCTGAATGCTTTAAGTATAAAGAAAGGGCATGCATTTTTTAAAATGTAGAAAGGTCAGTAAATACATAGTTATATCAAAAGATACTCTGAGGCTTCTAAACTGATTCGCCTTCTTTGTCAAGTTATGAAGAAATTATCATTCCACTAATGAGTTTTCTATTCATTATTCTGGACGTGTAGGTTTTTATTTTGCTTTTTCTTAACCTAATTCTAGCAGTCTCAGTGCAAATAATAGATACTGAGAAATAAAACAACTAAATCTCAAGAAACAGTTACATTTCAATTAATCACAGCCATGTTTCTCACGCTCACTTCTCTTGAATTAGTTTCTAACTCACTCCACTTGAACTTGGAATACCAATACCCGATGCTGCAAATTTTCTGCCCTTGGATGAAATGTGGAACAAAACAGACTTCAGCTTATTTAGGTGCTTTCCCGGGGCACAGGCCCTCAGAAGTTACAGCAGTTACTCCAACTCTACACCAATACTTTACCTATGCTACACAGAATCATCAAAGAAAAGGAAAAGGTTACCTGATCCCTTGAGAATCTTTTAAAACTAATTCACAATTTCTCAGCTATGAATTAGGTAACCTAACTCAAGTCACCAAAGGTTAAATCAGATTGAACCTAATGACTTTAGCTCTCCTTTCTCTCATCTCTTGAGAACAATTTCATTTCAATAAAAACAAAGCGGGGAAATACATAAGACCACCTACTTTAATCAAAGTAAGAAAATATACCTTATTTTTGAGCACTATCATTTGCCAAGGATTGAACTCATTTACTCATATTTGTTTTGTAGAGCGGAGGAACACAGAGCCATTTGTGTATGTGTGTGTTTGTATGTGTGTGTGTGGTCACAGTGGTATGTGTGTATGCTGATTTTACACACTGTTAATTTTCAGTCCAAAGTTTAAAAGTGTAATAAGCACTTTCAATAAGTCTCCCCTTTCTTCTCTTTCAACAGGAAGAATGAAACTCTAATCTTTACACCCAAGAGCCTCATTTTGAACTATTTCTAAGAGGTAACACATTTTTCTTAAGGCCTGCTATAATATTTTCACTGAAGATTTTTAAGGTCCTATTGTGTTTAATGACAATATACATGAATGACATCATCTTTTGCTATCTGCCCTAGGGATCTGATAACACTGTCAGAACTACTGCATGTGTACTATATATCAAAGGTGCGGTACTCCAAATCTATCTGGATTAGGCTTAAGTTACTGAAAATTCCATGCCAATCATGTGAGGCACTGAACATAGATACAACCTCACATTTTGGGAAATACATAAAACTAGATGTCACGGGCCATGACTACACCATTTTTGAGATAAAAAATAAAATTTTGAAAAACTAGCTACCAAAAAAAAAAAAAAANAAAAAAAGACAAAACACACTATGGGCCAAGAGAATCATACAAATATTTCACAAGTCTTTTTTAAAAAACTGTGGTGTTATTTATAGAAAAAGTAGCCATAAAGAATTCTCTTTCCTTTTCAGTAACTTTTGCTTAAAATGCTCTCACACATCAAAGGAGACGAGAGTATCAGTCTGGGCCACATTATAGAGCTGAAAAGGTCTGAGGGTCACTGTGGATAAAAGGACCGTGAGATAGAACATCAACACACTCGGGCAAGGAGATACCATCCACATCCTACATAAATAGCTTTAATTAAGTTTTTAGCAAATTGCACTGTGGCAACAGTAATGCTTCACGACCTTCCATAGCTTATAATTAGAACTTTAAAAAACAAAAACTTAGTCTGACATATGAACAGAAACAGGGTGAGAACGGAGATACGGGGGGAAGTTACAGAATTCAATAGTAAAAATCAACATCCAGGTGTTCATTTACCTTCTTATTTAGCCAGTGCCAGAGCTTGAGGATAGGGGTAAAGGTGAGAGAGAAGATAAGAACAGTGGCATATCATTAGAGAATGCAGTAACAGTATGAAAAGAAGAGAGAGTCACTGAGAGCATGAGGAGGAAATTATCTCAGACAAAGGAAAAATTGGGAAAAAAACTGAAATGCATTAACAAAGTTTCGAAATCAAGTGAACGTGGTATTCCCTTAAGACACGCGATTGAAATGATGATAACCACAAACTTTGTTCGAAATTCAATGATTAAAAGTACATAAAGATAACCTGAATGTTTTCATACCAAATTCCAAAGATCAAAGCGGTGATTAAGATTCTTCACATACCATGCATTAAAAGGATTTTCAGTCCCTATGTAAACTAACTCCTGTTCACACACTACATTTTCATTGAACTTTGTAGTTGCAGCTTTATAATAGCTTTTACATTTCCTAGAGTAAAACATTTCAGTGCTCATTTGGAACAGTGAACACCTGGCCAAAAAGGAGACATATTTAAAATTCTGATCATATTAGGTGCGTTTTCTTCCATTTCCAATTCTTTAGGCATGCATTTTTCTACTGTATGCAATATCCTGCTGTTTTTTGACATAGACATTACCTCATCTACACCTCACAATATTTAGCACTATAATAACTAATGTTAGTTAGTGGTCACATAAAATAAAAATCAGCAAACATAGGATTTAAAGCATTATTAGTGATATAAAAAGCATAAAGACTAAAAAGCTTAATTTCATCTGAATGACTAAATGCTCTTTGCAGAGTTATTCCTAACACACCTAGTACATGTTTGGACACACACTTCGAACAACCTTCTCTAGATGGATCATTTCAACACTGGTCCAATCAATTGAAATTAAATAGAAACATGGAAAATGGATTTATTCTCCAAAGCAGGACCCTAGATATATTATACTGCATAAAACATAATTTTGGCATCAATTATAACTGAACAAATATTCAATTTGTGATAGCCATTTATTCTGATATGTATATTAACAGAAAATGCTAGTTTTATTCATTTTACTGTCTCTCTTCCTGAAGAACAACAGGCTGACATATAAATTAGAATAAAAATGACGAATTTTTACAAGACTACCCCTTAACAAACACTTTTTGATGCCCCTGGAATTTCAACCAACCCAACTGTACAGTTGTCCTAAATGAAGTGTTCCCAATACAAGTATATGGAAACACTGAAGACAGGATTTAGTTTTTATGCCATCTGATAGTGGTAAGACAAAGGAATTAACTGATGTAAGAGTCACCCTCTTTAAACAGCTTGAAGTGATAGATCTGCTCTAATAAGGTAAAACTTCACCTTAATCAGGGAGATGTGATAAACATGTTGAAATCTGTGAGATGTCCTAGATTCTCATTTAAAAAATTGAAAAAAATTAATAAGAACACAATAGGCAGGGATTTCCCTGGTGGTCCAGTGATTAGAACTCTGTACTTTCACTGCCAAGGGCCCAGGTTCAATCCCTGGTCAGGGAACTAAGATTCCCACAAGCCACGGATCACAGTCACAAAAGACACACACACACACACAATAGGCAAATTAAAATATATATATATAAACAGCCAAGAAGCAAATAAAAGAATGGTCAACTCAACTGTTATTTTTAAAATTTTCAAATTAAAGCAACACCGAGATACTTCTTTTTACAAAACTAAAATGGACTTTCAGTTATACCATAATATCGAGTACTGGCAAGAGTTCAAAGAAATGGGCATTCTCATATGCTGCTGAGGTGGGAATTAAAACTAGCAAACTTTCTGGAAGACAACCGAGCAGTCTGTTAAAAATATGTATCCCCTGCACCTCCTTTGACTTGCCCCCCCTTCACACGAACTCCAGATACTGTTCTTGTCTCTGTCTACATTTGCTTCATCCAACAGTGTTTTTCAACCTTAAGCCATGGATGGAACTGTTAAAAGTAGTCACTAGCCCTGTGTTCAAGTCCAGCGTGCACAGCACAGCACACAAAAAGGCGTTCTCGAGCCAGTCTTGCCTGACTCTCCAGTGCCTCCCACTAGTCACCATTTCACATGTCCCACTTTGTTCCCTGAGAACTCCCTCTGTGGGAGCCCCGGCACCCCTACATCGCTCCATCTACCCGCTCTTCTTGCCGGGCCTCCCTAACGAACTCCTGGCAGCGCTGCACGATTTGCTTTGCTGTCACCTTTCCCACTGCTCATCAACAGTAAGTCATTTCTCGCTCAGTACTACCACTGTATGCTGTGCACACCTCTCCCCTCAAATGATAACAACAGCTTAACACTTACAGAGCTTACAGTGTACCAGATCCCAGTCTAGGAACTGAACGTGTAATAACTCACTGAACCCTCACTGCCATTCTGCGAGATATTACTTGCTATTATACTTTATTCATTGGCACAGAAGGGTTACAAAACTCATCCAAGATCACAGAGCTAATGAGCAGCAGAACTGGGATCTGAATCCAAAGTTTGAATTCAGAGACTATGCTCCTAACATCAGCTTCTGAAACTAGCACAGCCTCTATATTTTAATGGATTGCTGTTTCCCCACTAAAACAGAGCTTCTGTACCTAGTTTTCCAGGATTCATCCTGTTTTCCCTAAAACTTATGCTATCTACACATGAGAATTATCCAAAATTATTCACTAAACTGAGCTACACCTGGCTATATAATTTTAGGCAAGTCACTTAACCCCTCTAGTTTCCAATTTGGTCCTTATAAAATGAAAGTTGAACTAGGTGCTCCTTTCCCCTCATTTTTAAGTTGTAAAAATACTTACACAACACTTATTCAAACTACATTTATCCCATCCATCACTCTAAATTTCATCAAAGTTAGACATTAAATGTGTTATCAGCAAGTACAACGTAAATACTGATACACCATAAAATGGAATCTTTTGGACAACGAAATACATAAACTCTATTTGAAAGCAGCTCAAGTTACGAAAATACAATACCTTGCTATCAACTTTTAACAAGAATTTCCCGAGCCCAATGATCGGCCACGGGGCCAGGGCTTGCTGCCGCTCCTTCAGGAAGTGCTCTGTGGCCTCCCACCACACAGCGCAGCGCTTCTCCAGGAAGTTCACAACGCCAAAGTGAATAACGAGCTTTTTGAGTGCCCAGACTGTGAGGAAGGTGAGAAATACACACAGACAAAAGACAGCAATTACAAACAGGTTCGGTTTCACAAAACCTTCCTAAAACAGGAAAGCTAGTGCTAGAATAAAGATTATAGGTTCTGTTTTTGTTTAATGGAGGAGGGAAGGAAGAACGTTCAAAATATTCCAGATTGATAGAACTGGGACACTTTCCACACAAACCCCATCTACCTATTTCCCACCCTCTCTGTGAAGTCTGAATCCTTGAAGGGGTCCAGGGATTCAAAGCCCATACAAACGTTAGATACCTTGATCATGAGGATTTCACTGACTATAACCTTGGCCCCCACACTGTACCATTCCAGGATAAAGCATACTAACCTCTGACCTGTCCTTGTCTCTTTGGCTATTATAGCTGCTCTTGCCAAATTTTGTTCTTTTCCTTAGACGTTTGATGTGTACTGACCAGTAAGTAGAAGGTATTCCATACACATCATAATTTTATACCCCCACAGGGTAACATTTTCATTTGTATTTCTATTTCTCTTCTTGATGCTCTGTACATCTGAATCTTTCACCAGGGTTCAGTAGCGCCCAGGGCTGTTACAAACAGCTGTACACTACGTGATTTCAGCAGGAACTACTCAAAACTATAATATGAAGGTACCCCTCTGCAGGGGGTAGTGTGGTTTCCCCTTAAACAAGGGTTAAACCTTCTGTTAAAAGCCAACTAAGAAGGAGGAGGGACTAGAAGGAAGTGCTACTTATCTGTGAGGGTTGTACTGACATTTGGACCCTAGATAATTGGTCCCAGCCACTATAATTTCCCTAACTCCACAGAGCGCTGTGTCCTTAGCCCTGGCCTTGTAATCTAACAGTTCACAGTTTACTATTTTGAACCATGAGCTCAGTGTTACATGCCAGGTCAACAGTTCCTTCATCAGCATTTTTAAACCTCTAGAGAGGTTCTAGGAAGAAAGTTCCTATGGTCTTGAGAATAAGTCCAGGGTAATTACAGTTGTAAAAACTTTGTGGGGGCCATCATGTTCACAGCCTACTTCCCCTTTTTATTTAAAAAGATAGTAAAATTATCTCAAACATAAAAAAAAAAATCCACAAATTAAAGAAACAAAATCCTCAAAGGCAAGACAGGATCATCACTAACCAATTACCTGCAATAGGCACTGGCAGCAACTGTACGATCCACAGGTTTGACCAGATCTGGACTCCGACGATGGCCCAGAGGAGAGATACAAAGTAGACGTCACTAGTTTTCTTCTTCCTAAGAAACGTTCCAACTTCAGATCTCTGTCTGCCCAGGGTAGGTGAAGGGGAGGTGGGTGAAGAAGACGAGGACAGGGCTGGAGGGGGTTCTCCCCTGTCCATGGTTTCTGTCCCTGAGGAGGGAAAGCAAAAAAAATAATCACCCACATATTGGTCCACATTAATAAATAGTAATACAGAGCAATTAGCAATTAGCTAGGCTAGCCTGGTTTAAGCCTTCAAGATGTACTAAGATAGCATGATTACACTGGGTTAAAAAAGAAAGTAAGATCCGGATGTATGCTTGCAAATGTAATAAAAAAAGGTGTGGAGAACGATGTATGCTTGCAAATGTCATGAAAAAGGTGTGGAGAATTAACACCGACAGTGTTTACATCTAAGGAAATTAAGTTTGTTGAGAGATAGGGTTGAGTATGAGAAATGGTTTATTTTTACTTTATATATTTTACACTGTTCAAGTTTTTTTTATGACATATTTATCATTTCTATTTATATATATAAGCATTTAGATTTTAAAAAAACTAAAGAAAAACACAGGACAAAGTAACAGAATTATAATTAGCCCATGAAAATTACCAAACCATATAAAGCGATAAATATTAACATACAGAATTCTTTATCTAAAAATTCCTTCTCTTTTAACTTTACTGTAGATGGGGGTGAATGAATCTTCAAATATAGGATATCACACTGAATTATCTCATAAGGCACTGCTTTCTAACAATGCAACTATTGCTAAATTTCACTATTACTCAGAATACATCACAATGATGGAAATGAGTAAGATCCTAAAATCTATATTTTGCCTTCTATTAAAAAAAGTTAATAATAACAGTATACCATATTTCTTAAAGTCTAGGTAAAAAAAAAAAACCACGAACACCCCTAATTTCAACACCCTATTTGCCCCATTTTCTTTATACAGTTTTACACAGTTGTATCATTTTCCACTCAGAACCTTTCCCACTTTCTCCCTTCAGCTGAATGCCAACTCCAGGAGAAATAAGACTTGTCTGTCTTGCTCTCCCCTCCACTGAATTCCTAGTGCAAAAAAATATTACCTGACATGTAGAAGGTACTCATTAAGTCTTTATTCTAAGAATGCCTTCCCTGTTATTTCATAATTTTCATAAGTAACCCCACAATAGCCCTGTGAGTGCTTTACTATAATTTCTTTAGTGGTTGGTTTTTTTTTGTAATGATGCTTAGCTGTGAGTACATTTTTACTACTGATGTAACTAGGACCACGTTTAAGTCAGCTCAACTCATGAAAACTAACATTCTACCCAGAGGTTTGGGGCTAAACATCAAGCTAATTATAGTACACTTCTGTTTGTTCTCTGAATGTCTCCCTAATTTGGAAACTTTATGTTGCTGAATGTGGCAGATATTTATAAGAATAGTAAGTCCATAACCAAAACATCATCCCCTCTCTACTCAGAAAACATAATTTAATGTGTAAGAAAAGTTAAGTTTTCCTACTACCCGAAATGCCTTCCTCTTAGCTGATCCCTTCTTTCAAGACTTCTCCAAAGTGAGTTCTTCCAGGAGAGCTCATGGAAACAATTCCTTAACTCTCAAACCTCTGGCAGTAATGGGCCTCTTGGCACAGACAGACAAGGGCTTTACATTCCTGAATTCTGTGTGAGTATGGTATGACTTTACAGCTGGTATAAAACTACTAGCTGGATCTCACAGGAGCTCTGTGTCCAAAATAATTAGAGGATTCTGTGTTAAGGGAAACAGTTAATGTACTAAGAGCAAGAGGCATGCAAAGCAAACTTTAAGAAGAAAAGCAAAAAATGCCAGAGAAATGAATGACTGGAAGACAGAAAATAAAAATCAAAAGAAAGAGATAGAGAAAAGGAACAATGACCAAAAAATGCAACATAAAGAGAGCAAAATAGAACAATGGAGGAGAACTGACAATTGTATAAGAAATGGCAAATTAAAGGACTTAAGTAGGGGAAAATACAGACAAAAGTAAATGGGCCTTTAAGAAAAGGAAAATAAAATGAAAGGATAGTGAGAAAGAATGACAAAAGAAAATTAAGAAAAGCCCTTTAAAAAAAAAGGAAAGAATGAAGAATCAAGATAAGAAACCTAAGAAGATAAATAATTAAATGAATGAAAAAAGTGATGAGAACAAAGATAGAAGGGAAAAAGTGTAAAAACAGGAACCAGAGAGAAAAATGAAGGACCAGTAAGTAGCATCTTGTGATGCCAGTGTCTTTCCTAATTTTATGTTCTATGTACATTCCATTTTCCAGAATGATTCTGAAGGCATTCTCACAAGACCAGTCACCTGCAGGCTGGGTAGAGGTGTGGTCCTCAGTGCTCGATTCATACCCTGTGATAGAGATGGCCAAGGTTGCTAGAGTAGAAGCTGCCATGGAGATAACTTGTCCTGGTAACTCTGCTCCTGTAAAACAAGCATGCAGTTATACAGCTTTTTAAAGGCAATTAAAAAAAAATGGAAAATATCTTGCAAACTGAAACACAGTCCTTAGTTTTACAACAGCAATAAAACAAAATGGTTATTACTGACCCACTAGACCAGCGGTTCTTCACCAAGAGACAGTGCCTAAAAATCGACAGTAAAGTCTGCTAAAAATGCAAGTTTCTGGGCTCTCTCTCTCTCTCTCATTTGGGAACTTGATGCTGGTGCATGTGGAAGATAGTAGATATAAACACGAAATGCCACACTTGTACTTTAACTTCACAGGCTTATTTTAATGCACACCTCTGCTGAAAAGCACTGCCACACCAAGTCTATGAGCTTCTTGAATGCAGACTTACTTTCCTTTGTATTACTAACTCCTAGTACCGTACGGAATAGCCCACGTGCATACTAAGTGGCTTCAGTCGTGTCCGACTCTCTGAGACCCTATGGACTCTAGCCCACTAGGCTACTGTATCCATGGGATTCTCCAGGCAAGAATACTGGAGTGGGGTGCCATGCCCTCCTCCAGGGGATCTTTCCGACCCAGGGATCGAACCCCCATCTCTTATGCCTTCTGCACTGGCAGGCAGTTCTTTACCACTAGCGCCAATGGGAAGTCCAAATTAGCCCATGTTTGTTTTCAATAACAACATTTCATGACTGAATATGCAAATGTATGGGTATCGCACAAAATCATATACTGTCAATCCTCAACCTACGTGGGTTTGAACTGTGCAGGTCCATGAGATCACAGGTGGAACTGGGATTTGAATTCCGATTCTACCCAAACTGTTTCAGCTTCCTGCTTTTGGGTGAGTCATTTATCAATTCCTTTATGGAGCAGAGATAGGAGTTCACAGATATTTGACTGCATGGGGGAGTCACTGCCCCTAACCCTGACACGGTTCAGGGGTCAACTGAATCTCTATAAAGTCCATAATTCATCAACCTGAAAATCTAAAAGATCATCACTACCCTGTTTCACAGTCTAGGGTCTCGTGTTAAGTATCTAACAGGTGTAAACCAAGTTTGACCTAGATCCAAAAACACATTCACAGTCAATGAGGTCTGTGTAACGATCAGCCTTTACTTTGCTATGGCAGGCAATGTGGACTAGCTCACCCACCACCTGGTTCCAGTGTGCATTCCTGTACCCAGAGACTGGAAAGCTAAAGACTATTGCCTGGACTCCTTGCAGCCACTGCTCCACCTGTGATGTAGTGGATACCAGTGCAGGCACGCCTGTGCAGACGTGGAAGCCCTCAGCGACTCACTGTAATTTGGAAGCTCTCGTGTCAAACACAGTCATGGAGACACGTGTTTTTGCTGCAGGAACTTAGCAGACGTTCCAGAGGTTCTGCCGTCTGATCTCCGACTCTGTGGCAAACAGCAGCAGCAATACTATGTGGCACTTCTTCTCAAACGGTCCTTGGGTGTTGCTGAGCATTTCTCCTGGATGCATTGCTTCTGCATGTCAGGTCCAATCTCAACTGTCTGATCTGTCCAAAAATTCTGTGTGTACAAATTCTTTATGCTAACCAATACCCGTTTCTATTTAGACTAGTTGGCATGAATTCCATTGCGTGTTCTTAGTCACCAAATCATACATATGCCCACATTCATACAGCTGGGACCTTTCAGTAGGCTGATATTCAATGTGACAACATAAAGTTCTACCAGGCCAATGAAAAGAGCCATGACTTTCAGAAGATCAGTGAATTACAGCTTCAGATAAACTTCATATACCCAACAAATCCAGGGCTGGCCACCTCCCAGAGGTAAGCAGGCCGTGCCTGAGATGGCTCTTTGGTAGATTCAGCTCTCAGGAGCAAGAGCAATCATCTTGCTCAATCACATCCTATCCCTCCCCTAGTAAATGTCTTCATAACCTGAAAGAGGCTTATTTTAGACAAACCAAAGAAACGCAAAGTTATGATCTGGGAAGAGAGCATAAATTACATATCTGGACTGGGACCTATTCTCCTGGCATCCGTATCTAAAGTGCTGTTTTGATGCCGAAAAGAGAAAAAGGGCTGAGAGAGAAAGACAGTATCTTCCATGTCTTACATGTTTCCATTACTCACCGTATTGAAAGCTGGGAATAAAAACACAGACGCCGCCCCAAAGGAGTCAGGTGAAAGAGATAAGTACGAATCAAAGAACCATACAAATAAACAAATGTACACAAATTATGATCACTGCCATAAAGGAAAAATGCTGGGTATTTTATGAGCTCCTAACTGAGGAAATCTGCCTTAGTTTGGGAAATCAGGAAAAGCCTTTCTTTAAGAAATAAAAATGAAGCTGATATACAAAAGATGAGCAGGAACTAACCAAAGGAAAGTATAATCTTTTAGACAGGAGGAAGAGAATAAGAAGGCTGTAAGTGAAGAAGCTGGCATGTTGAAGACACTGAAAGGCCAGTGTGTCTGGAACACAGAGATGGCAAGCCAGATGATGAAAGTCACAGAAGACCATATTAAACGACTTTAGTCTTTATTCCAAAGGAGTAGGAAAGCACTGAAGAGTTTTTTTCATTGAAATACTACTGAGATAATTGTAATATCACATGCAATCTTACAAAATAATAGAGCGATCCTGTCTATCTTTTATCCAGTGTCCCCTTCCCCACCATGGTAATATCTTTTAAAACTGTAGCACATTACTACAATCAGAGTGTCAGCATGGATACAAGACACAGAAGTGTTGTCACTGCAAAGATCTCTTACGTTGCCCTTTTATGACCACATCTCCCGACTCTGTAAATAAATAATCAGTTTTAGGGATTCAAAAAGATCGTTCTTACTGCTTGATCAAGAACAGACTAGAGAAGACCAGGAGGAGGTACAGGAAGATGCATTACTGCAGCACTACAGGCAAGGCAGGATGACCGCACGGTCTGCAGTGGTTAACAGGGAAGACGCTGGGAAAGCAGCTGCACTGAAGAGACACGGGGTAGTCAACGCTGACCGGATCTGGTGATGAAATGATAAAGGATTCAACCACGATCCCCCAAGATTCCAGATTATGATCAGACAGACCACATGTGGGGGAAATGGATGGAGATTTTAGATATAGCAAAGTGCTTTTCAGACTGTCAAACAGAAATCTTTAACACAAGCTGATTACACCAGAGACTAGAGAGGTCTTAGATTCTCAGGTGCCCACAAGAGATTTCTTGGGCTCCACTTAAGAGCAGAGGTTGGGAACACCTAATGACTAATGGCCTGGGACAGCACGATAAAGGGAGAAATGCTTCCAGTCAAAACTTGAAGAATTCTCTCGTGAGACTGAAGACTAATCCCAGGTCCTCAATCACTACACCCACCTTTCACAAGGGAGAAAGATGAAGTGGTGAGTCATCTTTGAGAGACTGAGAAGAAGTCCCCTGATGGTTAGGTAGCTCCAAAATAACAAGACCATTTTACAGTTCCTCAAATACGGGCTTTCAGTTTAGCTGGAAAAACCCATCCCATTTGGGCATTGGTGTATACTTCTCAACCCCCACTAAGCATTCAGTCGCCTTCCCAAGTGGCTCAGCGGTAAAGAATCTGTCTGCCAATTCAGGAGATGTGGGTTTGAGCCCTGGGTAGGGAAGATCCCCTGGAGAAGGAAATGGCAACCCACTCCAGTATTCTTGCCTGGGAAATCCCATGGACAGAGGAGCCTGGCGGGCTGCAGTCCATGGGGTCCCAAAGAGTTGTACATGACTCAGCAACTAAACAGCAACAAGCATTCATTCACCAAGCAGGTGACTAGGCTACGTGCTGGGATGAGAGACTAAGTAGTCTCAAGCTCAGCCCCATACTAAATTATCAGTTATGATTCCGCATGTTAAGAGTTAAGGTGGATCGAAGTATAGAATATTTCAGGAAGTATCGAGGAGAGAAACCCCTGCTTGGGAGGTCAGGGAAGAGTTTCCAAAGGGACTATCTAACAAGAATAGTAAAAGATGCCACCCTTGAAATCCATTTACATAAAGTAGCCAGATAAAGATGACAGAACAAATTTATCTTGTGGAGAAACGAAGAAGCTGGTCTCTTAGAGGACAGAGGTAGAAAAGTTTTCCTGGAAGACAAAAAAAAACAAATGTAAAGACACAAAGGCAAGAACGAGCAGAGTGTACTGTTAGAGAACTCTGAGAAGTCTAATGAACACAAGACACAGGGTCCAATGGTAAGAGCGCAGAGTCCGGGGGACGCAGGAGGACATGGGAGCCGAGGACGGAAGGGCTCATACTGACTGTGCAGAAGCCGGACAGCTCAGTGACTGGGGTCCCAGTGAGGAAACAAGACCGCCTGGGTGCAAACCTCAGCTCTATCCCTTATCCGTCGGACAACAGGCAGGTTACTTAGGATCTAGGTGTCTTCGGCTTCAAGTGTCAAACGTAGCCTATGTAAATTCTATCTCACGTGAGAATTAACTGAAACAATACCTAAAAAATGCTTAGAACAATGCCTGGTGGGCAGGACTTAACAGAAATTGACTCAATAAACGATACTATTGTCACCGTCACCTACATCAAATCTGTTGGCTTTAACAGGATAAACTATAAGCAAAGCCACTAGCACTCCTACAGGACTT
>SJYQ01093169.1:0-40576 GCA_006410935.1 Redunca redunca
ACTTTTTGCCATAAGGGTGGTGTCATCTGCATATCTGAGGTTGTTGATATTTCTCCCGGCAATCTTGATTCCAGCTTGTGCTTCTTCCAGCCCAGTGTTTCGCATGATGTACTCTGCATAGAAGTTAAATAAGCAGGGTGATAAGCCTTGACGGACTCCTTTTCCTATTTGGAACCAGTCTGTTGTTCCATGTCCAGTTCTAACTGTTGCTTCCTGGCCTGCATACAGATTTCTCAAGAGGCAGGTCAGGTGGTCTGGTATTCCCGTCTCTCTCAGAATTTTCCACAGTTTATTGCGATACACACAGTCAAAGGCTTTGGCATAGTCAATAAAGCAGAAATCGATGTTTTTCTGGAACTCTCTTGCTTTTTCCATGATCCAGCGGATGTTGGCAATTTGATCTCTGTTTCCTCTGCCTTTTCTAAAACCAGCTTGAACATCAGGAAGTTCACGGTTCATGTATTGTTGAAGCCTGGCTTGGAGAATTTTGAGCATTACTTTACTAGCGTGTGAGATGAGTGCAATTGTGTGGCAGTTTGAGCATTCTTTGTCATTGCCTTTCTTTGGGATTGGAATGAAAACTGACCTTTTCCAGTCCTGTGGCCACTGCTGAGTTTTCCAAATTTGTTGGCATATTGAGTGCAGCACTTTCACAGTATCATCTTTCAGGATCTGGAATAGCTCTACTGGAATTCCATCACCTCCACTAGCTTTGTTCGTAGTGATGCTTTCTAAGGCCCACTTGACTTCACATTCCAGGATGTCTGGCTCTAGATGAGTGATCACACCATCGTGATTATCCGGGTCATGAAGATCTTTTTTGTAGTTCTTCTGTGTATTCTTGCCATCTCTTCTTAATATCTTCTGCTTCTGTTAGGTCCATACCATTTCTGTCCCTTATCGAGCCCATCTTTGCATGAAAAGTTCCCTTGGTATCTCTAATTTTCTTGAAGAGATCTCTAGTCTTTCCCATTCTGTTGTTTTCCTCTATTTCTTTGCATTGATTGCTGAAGAAGGATTTCTTATCTCTTCTTGCTATTCTTTGGAACTCTGCATTCAGATGCTTATATCTTTCCTTTTCTCCTTGGCTTTTTGCTTCTCTTCTTTTCACAGCTATTTGTAAGGCTTCCCCAGACAGCCATTTTGCTTTTTTTGCATTTCTTTTCCATGGGGATGGTCTTGATCCCTGTCTCCTGTGCAATCTCAAAAATGACAGAATGATCTCTGTTCATTTCCAAGGCAAACCATTCAATATCACAGTAATCCAAGTCTATGCCCCAACCAGTAATGCTGAAGAAGCTGAAGTTGAACAGTTCCATGAAGACCTACAAGACCTTTTAGAACTAACACCCCCAAAAGATGTCCTTTTCATTATAGGGGACTGGAATGCAAAAGTAGGAAGTCAAGAAATACCTGGAGTAACAGGCAAATTTGGCCTTGGAATGCGGAATGAAGCAGGGCCAAGGCTAATAGAGTTTTGCCAAGAAAATGCACTGGTCATAGCAAACACCCTCTTCCAACAACACAAGAGAAGACCCTACATATGGACATCACCAGATGGTCAACACCGAAATCAGATTGATTATATTCTTTGCAGCCAAAGATGGAGAAGCTCTATACAGTCAACAAAAAAAAGACCAGGAGCTGACTGTGGCTCAGATCATGAACTCCTTATTACCAAATTCAGACTGAAATTGAAGAAAGCAGGGAAAACCGCTAGACCATTCAGGTATGACCTAAATCAAATCCCTTATGATTATACAGTGGAAGTGAGAAATAGATTTAAGGGCTTAGATCTGATAGAAAGAGTGCCTGATGAACTATGGAATAAGTAGGTGCTCAGCAGTGATGAACGAATGAATGAGAAGAGATTTACTGAACAGACTGGGTTTATCATCACAGTCATGTTGGCCAGATGCCTGCACCCCTTTTCTCACTCCTGCTGGTTCCTCTGGGATGGCTGGTGCTGAAAGGGAAGGACACCCCTCAGGGAAGATGCAGCTTCCAGAATTTGTTATCATATGCCCTTCATTTAGGGCTTCCCAGGTGGCACTGTGGTAAAGAATCTGGCTGCAAATGCAGGAGACACAGGAGACCTAGTTTCAATCCCTGGGTAGAGAAGATACCCTGGAATAGGAAATGGCAACCTACTCCAGTATTCTTGCCTGGAAGATTCCACGGGCAGAGGAGCCCGGTGGGCTACAGTCCATGAGGTTGCAAAGAGTTGGATATTACTGAGCATGCACACACAATGCCTTTCATTTACATGGAACCTCTCTCACCTGCCGGGTGTCTTACTGTGGCTGCCAATCTTTCACAGGGCAATGAACACACACATGTTCTACAAACTGCTGCAAATGCTTCAGTCTTGAATCAGGACTGAAACAATGCAAGTTGTCTGGAATTATCTTTCCTTGCCAATCATTCCTGGTGTTATGGTTAAGACCTGTCTCCTGCATTCCGCCTTACTTACTTGTTTTCTTGGGAGACATCAGGCAGTCTGTCTCAGACTCCCCAGGTCTTGGTGAGTCACAAAGCCTCTCCTAGTCTTCCTGCCTCTGCCTTGAGACTGTCCTGTTAATCCCTTAAAGGACCTCTTGAGTGAGTCAACCTCCCGAGGCAGCTCCATGGGGCTCAGATGCTGAGATCCATCTGGGGGTGATACCTCTGGGAACCTCAGTTTCCTCATCTGTGAAGGGGTGGGGGGTAATAATTGCACCTCGTTTATGGGGTTGTCCTCCTCAGCACCACAGCTGCCCTGGCCCTTTCCTTCCTGTTCCTGGGTGTGATTTTGGTCAATACTGTTGTAAGAGCATCTTGTGTCTTCCCAGAGGAGCTTCCCTGGTGGCTCAGGACTGTAAAGAATCTGCCTGCAATGCAGGAGATCTGGGTTCAATCCCTGGGTCGGGAAGGTTCCCTGGAGAAGGAAATGGCAACCCACTCCAGTATTCTTGTGTGGAGAATTCCATGGACAGAGGAGCCTCCATGGGGTCGCAAAGAGTCAGACATGACTGAGCAACTAACACACACACACAGAGGTGGTAAACCCCATACAGTGAATTCTCCCACTTCACTCCGCCATCCCAAGGGCCTTCTATACACTATTGATGATGAAACAACAGCCACATGACTCACTGGGTTATAGGGGATCAGAGAGTTTGGGAGCCATAAGGACGCTTGAGATATTCTAGTCTAACCCCTCCCTGAGCCGCTATAACAGAGCTGGCATTTGCCAAGCCCACACTGAGTGCTGGCCTCAGTTTGAGTGCTCTAAAGAATTCATTAACTTACTATTCATTTTCTTGTTTGATATTGACAATAATCCCTGTGAGGCATGTATCATCTCTGTTTGATAAACAGAGAGACTGAGGCCCAAATGAGGAGAAATCGGATGCCCAAGGTCACAAGGCTGGTGAAGAGGGGAACTGAAGGCAGGTAGACCATCAAGCTCTTGGCCCCTACTGGGGCCTCTCCTGCCTCTAATCCTCTCACAGTTCTTTCCATCCTAGAGAGTAAATATTGATTGAGTTCCTTGCACTAATAGCTCCTGCTGATTGAGCATTCCATATTCCAGACATGTGCTAAACACTTCACATCCTCTCTCTTATAGGATGCAATGACTCTGGGAAGTGGAAGGGATCATTCCTTCCATTTCTCAGGTAAGGAAACTGGAGCCCACAGAGAGCCCAGGCTCATGCAAGAAGAATCAGAACCAACCTCAGGTCTCCTGATCTTGGGACCAATGTATTTTTCTATTGCTTGGTGTACTCTTTCTGTTTTCATTAATAAGCTTTTCTTGAGTGCCTGCTCTGGGCCAGGCCCTGTGCTGGTTGCTGGGTCACAAAATGAAGGTGCCAGAGACCCAGGCAACTCTGGCAAATGTTGGCTATGGGGGAATACTTGCCCAGTCATATGGAACCCTGCATTTTCTAGAGAAGCCAGGAATCTGGATTTCTTTTGTGTGTGTATTCCCCCTGACTCTCAAAGTTTGGCAATGAACTTCAGTTTGAAACACTGTAGCAGCTGCAGTTGAACACCTCTGTTGTCTGGTTCACTCTGGGGGCTGCCCAGTTGTGACATTTAGTTGAGAAAGACAGATGTGTGAACAAATCTTATGACAAGAGTAGATACAGGACCCCAAGGAGCACTCTTAACCCTGGTTAGGTGGATTTGGGAAGGATATTCTGGAAGGAGAGCCTTGAAGAATGGGTAGGAATTTACAAGGTGGACACAGGGGTAAGGACTTCCTGGGCAGATGAAACAGCACATGCAAAGGCGTGGAGTCGTGGGAATGAGCTGAACATTTGGAGGATGGCAGGTGACATGCTATGCTTAGGGGTGAATGGGAGACTGGTAAGAGATAGGTCTGACCCAGGCCTTTGCTTGAAGCCAGATGTACAGCAGAATGGCGAAAGAAAGTGAGGCAGGCCTGGCATAGAACCTTCTCTGAGGGATTCATTCAACAGATATTTTTATTGGATACTACTTACTAAATGGGCTTCCCTGGTGGCCCAGTGGTGAAGAATCTGCCTGCCAGTGCAGGAGACACAGGAGATGCAGGTACAGTCCCTGGGTTGGGAAAATTGCCCAGAGAAGGAAATGGCAACTGCTCCAGTATTCTTGCCTGGGAAATCTGATGGACAGAGGCGCTTGGTGGGCTACAGTCCATGAAGTCACAAAAGGGTCGGACACCACTGAGACACTAAACAACCATTTTTACTAAGCACCAGGGACCAAAACCACCATAGTGGCTATTCTCAGGGAGCATCCAGCCCAGTGGGGAAGCAGATAATCAACAGTGGTTATCTGTGAGTGCTTACGGTCCATGTTGAATAGGAAAAGACTAGTTGCTTTAAGAATAAGTGTTCTGTGGTCCCTGGATCAGCAGGATCAGCATCATACAGTGACTTGTCAGAAATGCACATCCCCAGGCTCCACTCAGACCAACTGAACTCTGGAGGTGGGAATCACAATCTGTGTTCTCATAAGCTTTTCTGGTGATTCTAGTGCTTGCTCATGTTTGGGAACCACTGCTCCTAGGTCATGCCAGGACCCACTTTTATCCATCTTCCCCAATTGCTTTATGGCTTCTCAAACTCCCCAAGACCCTTCCTGCCTCAGGGCCTTTGCACTGACTGTTCTCACCATGGCTGCATGACTTTCTCAGTACCTTTAGCTCTTTGTGCAAATACCATCTCCTTGGAGAGGCCTTCCCAAGCGCCTGGTTTAAAGATTTACTCCCAGTCTATCAGACTCAACTCCTTGTCTTACTGTGCTTTCTTCTTAGCGTTCAACACTACCTGGTATTGTTTTCCATGTTCATTTATTTATTTGCTTTGTATTTGTCTCCATCCACTAGAAGATAAGCTTCTTGAGAACAGGTATGTGATCTTTTTTGTCCTCCCAGCATCTCGGGTCATGCCCAGCATGGTGAGATACTTAGGAAGTACTTTTGAATGAATGAATGAATCTCCTAGGGTTTACCCTTCTGGTCATTCATTCGTTCAACAAGCACCAATTCCTGTGGAGGTAATGGGCTTATTGTTGGAAGGGGTTCCACGGCCATTTGGACAGGGGCAGCCTGAAGCCTGGTCTTCCACACCCCTCCTTCCCCCTACACGCAGCTAGCTCCAGACAGAAAGAACCTCCAGATGCACCAGAACCTCCAGTTTTGTGGGCTCTATGGAGAAGGAGGGGTTAATAGCACTGCTTCCCCAAACCAAGGACTGGGCCGTTTGGGTGATTAGGAAGCTAGGACTTTGGATGAGAAGGAGGTGGAGAGGCAGCTACTGATAAGTTGTTCCCAAGGAATGTTCAATCATCCTGGGGTTGAATGCTTTCCGACAGCCCTGACAAGCAATGTTCATCTGAGCTGCGGCTGAGTGCCAGCATCAGCCGCAGTATTCCATGCACGGTGCCCCGATGACCGTGCCCACTGCAGTGGTTCCAGGGGGTTTCTGCTCTGCTTGGGCCACTCCTTAGAGCCCAGCGCTTGTAGAGTGTATTAGCAGGGTTGTTGGATGCAAAACAATCCTGCTGGGAACATAAGAGGCTTTAGGAGAAATTAGTGGGGAAAGGCCTCTTGAGAGTCATCCAGCATGAATCCTCGGGAAGAATACCTTTTGTACATTAAAGCAGATTCTCCCTAATGCCTTCACGGCAGAGGACAATGCAAAAGGGAGGGCCAGTGGATTGGTAGGAATCTTACGTATTTAGATTAGGATTTCTTCATCTCCACACTGTTGATGTTTTGCATCGGCTACTTCTGGGTTGTGGGGGCCATCCTGTGCACTGTAGACTGTTTGGCAGCATCTCTGGCCTCTACCCACTAGATGCCAGAATCATCTCCCTCATTATGAAAGCCCAAATGCCTCCAGATATTGCCAGATGTTCCCTGGGGGCCGAAATTATCCATGGATGAGGACCACTGATGTATGAACTCAGTGTGTAGGGCATATTGATTTTAAAATGGAAATCTGCAAGGATTGGGACTCAGACTGTGTAAGTTTGAACCCTGCTTTGCCTTTTAAGCTCTGTTTCCTCATTCCTGCATCTCTGGGTGCCACAAGGATCAGCTGTTACGCGTAACAAGTAAACGATCTAGACTGGGGGCCTGACAAGTCCTAAGATTCAGTGACCACCACTCTCATTAACAGCCATTGGGATGGCAGTGAAGCGCCCAAGGATGATCTATAATGCAGTGGTGGCGTCTGTTTTACAATTATTTGTATAATGCACTGTGTCATAGCTGCCTTCTGGTACACTGCCTTCTCATGGTAATGACCTTTGCTGTTGAGTTCTTCACTGTTCACGTGGGCCTGGTTGTTTATGCCTTCGCTGATGCAGTACTTGGCCGTGGCCACCCCAGTAAAGGGCAGAGGAAATGTGACTGACTCACCTTCTGTGCGCAGGGAATGCAAAGTGGAGCCCTGAGCTGGAGCCCGAGTTGCACAGAGACTGCCATATCCTGATTCTACCAGCAGGGGGCAGTAGCAGCTGGGAAAACGCTGGCTGCTGCAGGAGGGAGCCAAACCTTGCTGTTTTAATTTTCAAAGCTGCAAGTATTCCAAGTTGAGCAAATCATCCTTCCAGAGCCACCCGAGGTTTCCTTTAACAGATCATGGTAGCTTATCTGCAGGAGCCTAGAGATGCTCTTCTAGAACATTCTACGTTTACCACGTCTGCCCATTTCCGGATGACTCAGTCTGGACCTAGGGCAAATTGTGCTGGGGCAAAGTTAAACCGCTTCCTGTTTTTCTAAATTCCTTTTTCCCTCTGCTCACTGCACCCCGTCCTGCCGCTTACCTGAGTGACACAATGCCCGTCCCAGAAAGCATCCCAAGCAGCTGTACCTGGCACTCAGGCCCCATTTTACCTTGTTCTCCATCCCCAGCCCCACCCCCATATAAACTCTGCAGTCCAGAGTCTTATTCTCTCATAATTCCCCTCAGTCCATTCTTGACCTGCTTCGTTGCGTTTTCTATCTATCAGCGAGGGATATCTTTAAAATTGAGATGAGAAAAAAGAGGCCCACAGAAGTTGAGCAACGTGCTTAGATTATACACTTGAAACAGGGTGAGGTAGGATTCGAACCCAGGCCAGCTGGCGCCAGGAGCCATTGCCACACTGTCTCCAATGGGGCATCTCTGCCAAGTAGGCAGGGCTGGCCTCTGCTGCCTCTTGGCCCTCACTCCGACTCGCTCAGTGACACCTCTTCTCCGGCTCGCCGCCTGCCCCCGGGCTGCCTTTCTCCAGTGCACAGATGGAGTGAGTCCTCCCTGCAGTGAGATGGTAGCCCCCAAGGCTGTCAGCCTACCCTCCAGGCGCTCCCTGGTGAGTATACTCTGGCCGTGACTTAACTCCCACTGCAGGCCCACTTGACGTGGCTGGACTTGGAGGAACAATTCTTCACCCCAGCTTCTCAGAGTTCCTGTGAGGCTGAAAACCGATACCACCTGTTGCCTCAGGCATGCTTTGCAAGCTGTAAAGTGCTGGACAAAGTTAAAGGCTGTCAGTTTTACCAAGATCGACTTCTTTCTGAGACTGGTTCTCCATCTCTTGCTCCAAGGATTCTTGGGGTGGGTCATAAGCACATGAATGTGGCATCTGTGGGCTGGCATCTGGCAGCCTTTGAACAGACTGGAAATACCATTCAGAATGCAGAGTCAAGGGCCTTTTCCGGATGGAAGCAGGGGGGCTGGTGGGCATGTTGCCCAACAGGGAGGCCTCCAGGCCTGCTTGCCAAGCCTCTGGGTCCCTGTAAACAGGTGTGATCACCTGGAGACCCTGGCAACCCTCTTTACATTTACTTGGGGGAGCTGACAGGACACGAGCTGCCCAGAGCATCTCGNACCATCCCTGACCATCTCTCTGAAGGCTGCCGCCCCCAGTGTAGACCATCCCTGACCATCTCTCTGAGGGCTGCCCCCCCACCGCAGTGTAGACCATCCATGACCATCTCGCTGAGGGCTGCCCCCTCCCCCCCACAGTGTAGACCATCCATGACCGTCTCTCTGGCGATGCTGACAAGGGGGCATTTGTGATGATTATGCAAGAAGCCTTTCAATAACTGACCCTCTGCTCCAGCAAGAAGCTTTGAATTTTGCAGAATTGCTGGAGCAAAGTAATTTCTCATCTGGCACTGGCTCCCATAAGTCTCGCAACCATCTCAGAACTGTCTCTGAAGTGCTCTGCCTAACCGATTGCCCTCTGCTCATTTCTCGAGTTAACAGATGTGAGATTTAGAGGAGAGGGTGACAAGCGGCCCGGGACCTGGAGAAGCCGTCGTGGTGAGAGGGGCCACCTCTCGCTGGAGCACATCCAAGCCGGCACCACGGTGAATATAGGAAAAGCGAGGAAGCTTCAGGGCCTCCACGGCTTCCTGGTGACTCAGATGGTGGTGCATTCGCCTGCAATGCAGGAGACCTGGTCTGATCCCTGGGTTGGAAAGATCCCCTGAGGAAGGGCATGGCAGCCCTCTCCGTATTCTTGCCTGGAGAACCCCAGGACAGAGGAGTCTGGCAGGCCACAATCCACAGGGTCGCAAAGAGTCAGATGGGACTGAGCGACTGCCAGCTTTACTCTCATGCTCTCCGGGGCCCCGCCATCAGAGCAGCTTCCACGCTGGTCCCTTGGCTGCTGCTTCCCTGCTTCATCCTCCTCCCAGTGGCAGATGGCTACCTACTTAAAATTTTTTTGTGTGAAACTTATTTTTTTTAATTTATTTACATTACCATATATAAAATAGGTAGCCAGTGGGAATTTGCTGTATGGTTCAGGATGCTCAAACAGGGGCTCTGTATCAACCTAGAAGCATCAGATGGGAAGGGAGATGGGAGGGAGTTTCAAAAGGGGAGGGGATATATGTATACCTATGGCTGATTCATGTTGAGATTTGACAGAAAACAGCAAAAGTCTGTAAACCAATTATCCTTCAATAAAAAATAATTTAAAAAAGAATAATAAATGGGACTTCAAAGGTAGTTCATAGCCGCCGGGTCTTCATTGCTGCACGTGGGCTTTGTCTAGTTACAGAGAGCAGGCTGCTCATTGCTGTTGCCTCCCTTGTTGCCAAGCGTGGGCTCTAGGGAGCCTGGCTTCAGTACTTGTGATTCCCAGGGTCTAGAGCACAGGCGCAGTAGTTGTGGCTCTTGGGCTTAGTTGTTCCCGTGACATGTGAAATCCCTGGTCAGGAATGGAACCCCATGTCCCCTGCATTGGCAGGCAAATTCTTAGCCACTGGTGGTCCACACCAGGGAAGTCCCAACTAGCTACTTGTTAATTCGTGCCCCTAAATACAGGATGCACATCATTTATCAACCCCGTAGGACAGACAGCTCTAGTGGGTCTCAGCATGGGCTCTGGGGTCAGACAAACCAGGGATGGGCCTGACTCCTACACGGTTTTGGTTTGGAGTTCGCCCAGGAGACCCTGCCCAAGGAGGTCAGCACAGTGTTTTACGGTGAACCAATTCCAGAATGTACCACTTGGGGAGTGGGGTGGAGACATGAGACTGGGTGGGGAGGGGAACTCTGGGAGGGCCCAGCACCAAGCGAACTGCTGCGGTGGGCAGCTTAGCCCCATGGGGACTCAGGGACACTGCATGGAGCTGGAGTCACCTCAGCTCCGTGGAGGGAGCTGGCAGGCACTTACCCGCCCAACATCCGGCCCTGGTTGGAGCTGCACAGCTGCGACCCTCTGCATGTCCACCTCGCCCTGTGCGGGGGCTGGATGCCCACAGCCAGGAACAAAATCCACTGGACAGAGAGCCTTGGATCATCAGGGTGGGGGTGGAGGCCCTGCAGGAGCCATGGTGCCCGCTCCCCTCCCCCAACATGGGCTGCCTGCCCTAGGCCCTTGGGAGTCTCAGATCTGATCCCCATAAAGGCCCAAATGCAGACACACCTTCTACGACTTCCCTGAGAAGGCAGAGTGGGAACGGAAGTAATTCAGATAAGAGCTGGTTGAGATGCGGTTTGGGGTCCAGGCGGACTGCTCAGGCCCTTCTCTGGCTGCAGTGATGGAGGAGGATGCCCCTCACAAACAACCTCCTCATGCCTATACAAGCCTGAATGTCAGGTTCACCCGATTCAGATCTTCCCAGGCTAATGTCCTGCAGGGTGGCAGCCGGGGCACTGGGGCTGGAGCGTTTTTACTCTAGGGGCAGAGTCAGAGGGAGACTGAGTGCTTTGGGAAGAGCTCTCACAGTTACTATGATGCTTCTAAAGTGCTTAGCTGCATGGGGCGCAAGTGGTCATCCAAAAATCATTTGTGGAAGAGATGAGTATGCTTTTAATTTTCATTTTCTATGTTTATTTTTATTGGCTGTGTGGTTTAGACAAATTACCTAACCTCTCTGAACCTCAGTGTTTTTCACCCATGTCACCCTTGGGCGTCATGGTGTGGATTAAGAGATTGCATGTATTATATTTGGGCTTCTCTGATAGCTCAGTTGGTAAAGAATCCACCTGCAACGCAGGAGACCTGGGTTCAATCCCTGGATTAGGAAGATCCCCTGGAGAAGGGAATGGCTACCCACTCCAGTATTCTGGCTTGGAGAATCCAGGGATTCTCAGTCCATGGGATTGCAAAGAGTCTGACACGACTGAGCAACTTTCACTTTCATATATTATATTGGAGAAGGAAATGGCATCTCACTCCAGTGTTCTTGCCTGGATAATCCCATGGACAGAGGAGCCTGGTGGGCTACAGTCCATGGGGTCACAAAGAGTGGGACATGGCTGAAGTGACTTAGCAGCAGCAGCATATATTATATACACACATCTGGCGCATACATAGTAAGTACTCAACAGAGGAAGAGGCAGATGTGGCCTTGTCCAGCCCCAGAGCTGGAGCCTGCCACAGTCATATTCTCCAGGTTCGTGCCTGAAAGAAGAGTTCTGAGCCCTGACTTTCAATTTTCCCTATTCATCCTTTCCCATCTCTGGTCCTTCTTCACTCCCTCACCCCTCATTTGCATCCTCTCCCTGCACTTGGGCATTCCATCCATCATTCAGCTTTCTGCCCAGGTGCAGGCTGCTCCCGCTGTTATCAAAAGGCACTCAGGAACCCACGGGCCAGCTCTTCCTCCCAGCCCGAGCTCCCTCCCTACCTGTTTTCAGCTTCTCCCAGACAGAAGGGAGACAGAGATAATGAGTGAGGCTCCTCTGAGCATAACAATGAAGAAAAGGAGGAGTGTTCAGCTGATGAACAAAGTAGAAATGGAGCTCAGAGGGTGACGATGAGATGTTGGGGCTATGGATGATGGGTGGTTGGAGGCTGGTGACACTCAGCCTAGACCGGAAGGATGCTGAGCAGGGAGGCCTTCCGCTTGGCTCCTCCCTCCTTGCTGAGTTTGGAAGGTCCTTGTGGATGAGGTACTGTGGAAGGGTGGGAAGGTGGGAGATGAGTTCAAGTCCTCTTTCTGCTCTGTACTTCTGTGTGGCCTTGAGTGAGTCACTGGCCATGTGGCCATATCCACATCATGCCACCTTTTGTGTGCCAGGCCCTGGGATCCAGCAGGAAACCCCACAGACATACTCTCAACATCTTACAATCTCTGGAACACTTGGCTGTGCATTAGGTGGTTACACTCCCCCCACCCCCTTACACCTGTAATGCAGGAAGTTTATAGGCTCTGATCCCAGCTTAGGGCATCGTCCAGGTGGTTTTCCTGAGGATAAAGAGGGAAAAGCCAGGGAAAGAGGGGCAAGGAGGGCAGAATGGTCCAGGCTGAAGGACCAGTTTGGAGGGAGAAGGCAAAGATGGAGGACAGGAGTGGGGAGTGCGAGGCTGGGGGCACAGATGGCTGGGCTGGGCTTCTTATTTTATAAAATGACTTGTGAAATATTTTCTTATAAATATGTTACAAAATTATAAATAAAATAGATGGAATAGTCACTGGACAGTTTTAAGCAGAACTATGTAACCTGGTCTGGCTTGGAAAGGGCTCTTGGGGGCTCTGGGTGGAGAATGGATTGGGGAGGGGGAGAGGAGGTCAGGAGAGTGGGTAGGAGGGCACGCAGGGGTCCAGTGGCCAGAGCAGCTCCCACCAGCATCTCTCAGAGTCTCGTTGAAAGCAGCTCGTATAGTAAAGGTCTCTGCGGTAAAAATGCCAAACCTGAGTTACCAACAGCAACTGGAAGAATGGCCTCATTGGAAGAGATGCCTAATGTGCCAATCAGAGGCTCTTCATGAGTGTGAGAATCAGGCCATGCGGCTCCGTGAAGTTGTGTCCTGCCATGCCTGTGATCAGGCCTGGACTGGGGCGGTGGCTGCCAAGGCAATGGATAGGGGCCAAACCAAGACCGATGCAGAAACAGGAGGGAGAGGAGTGGTGGGGGGCAGCGTCACTTGTCATGACACCTCTGACCACACCATTCCCTCCTGCCCACACAGGGTACCCCCACCTTGTCCTGACCTTGTCCTGCTCAGGCTCCAAGTAAATCGTTTCCAAGACAGGCCCCTGGAGTCAAAGTCCTGTGTCCCCTAAGAGGGTCAAAAAGACAGGCTTGGCGCTGCACCACGTGACACCCTGGGGGGCATCCTGATGTGTGGGTGGTCGTCTGGGTGCAGGGTGAGAGGCGTTCAAGGCCACCCAGGCCAGCGGCAGCGGCAGCTGTCACTGTTCCGGACCCAAGTGTCTTTCTCATGGAGCCCTGCACTGGTTTCTGTGGAGATGCTCCACTCCCGAGCCGGGGCCCCTCTTCATCAACCTTGTCCTCAGGCTCCAAAATTGGGCCCCGTCAGACTTCACATGGGCACCTGGGTCCCCAGGTCCTGACTCTTGCCATGA
The DNA here is from genome assembly GCA_006410935.1 of Redunca redunca. NCBI lineage: Eukaryota > Metazoa > Chordata > Mammalia > Artiodactyla > Bovidae > Redunca > Redunca redunca. The sequence goes on from SJYQ01093169.1 coordinate 13,295, forward strand.
GCATGTGCGCACATGTGCCCTCGTGCCTGCCCACTCATATACTCTCACACACTCTGGCTCACGCAGGCCACTTCCAGTCACTTGACCTCAGCTGCTGCCTTCTCAGCCCTAGGCAGCCCCTGGTAAGGTGCCCTTTGGAGCCTGCCACTGCTTTGGCGTGGTTCCTGGTTCTGGCCGCTTCTAGGCCTGGGCATGCTGCCTCTGTCCACTGCTCCTATGGGAGGCAGCTCACCCAACACCCGCCCCTGACTCTCAGCCTGGACCCTGATGGGTGGCCTGCCTGTGCCCCATCTTCAGTGAGAGCCCTCCCTGACAGCCCTGCCCAGGGCAACAATGCAGGGCCCAGGGGAAGGGTCAGCAGATGCCACTGGGTACCAGGTCTGGAGACCTGATGGGCAAGAGCATGGCCGCAGTTCCCACCCCAAGGCTGTTGCGGGGAAGAGCAGAGCCACTCTGCCGGACCACCGCCACATCTGCTCACCCAGCTTCCCTCCCTTCTTCTGACTTCCACTGGGACCTCTCTCCTGATTCTTCTCCAGCCATGAGCTTTTTGTGTCCACACATGGGCCCCATCCAGGACGGGCGAGTCAGGGCCCCCATCCTTTGGGTTGTGATGATTGGTCCAAGGAGGGATGCAGGCTCTGGAGGGGGCTGCTGGTTTGGGGTCCTGACCCCACCATTTACTCGCATTGAGATCTTAGGCAAACGTGTATTGGGTTGGCCAAAAATTTCCTCAGGTTTTTCCATAAGATGTCACAGAAGAAACCCAAATGAACTTTTTGGCCTCCAATAACTTCCCTGTGCCTCAGTTTCCTCACCTGTACAATGGAGAGAATAATGGTCCCCACTTAATTGCTGTACAGATAGAATCATGTAAACGGCTCAGCACAGAATAAGTGCTCAGTAAATACAAGCTGCTGGGATTAATAGGACTAAATTTGGGGCCTTCTGATGGAGTGATTGCAAAAGAGAAGCTCTTTTATAAAACTGATATTCTGAATGTACACCTTGAGCTACTGGAGGAGTCTTGCCACCAGGAGGGAGAGCCTGCCTGATAGTGAACTCAGCACAAAGAAAACCAGAGCTCAGAGATGGGGGAAGAAGGACTTAATCCTGATGAAATCATTTGAGTTCCTTGATTTGGCTGTTCCTGCAAGTATGCTCCTGAACTACTCAGGAACATAACCAACTCTGTTTTTTTCTTCTTTTTTTGCTTGCATCACTTTGAGTTGGGTTTCTATCATTTGTAACCAAAAATGTCATAATGAGCATCCATCTGTCCATCCATTCATCCATCCATCCACAAATCCTAGCTGTGTGGATTTAGAAGCATCACTTTCCTCTCCAAGACTTAGTTTCCGCATCTGTAAAATGGGAATTTCATCAATTACTTGATGGATGGTTTCAGCAATGAATGGGCAAGCCATGTACCAAAGGCAGAGGAGAGTCTCAGTAAATTTCCCTTCCATTTCATCTTTTCTGTCTATATCCTGCCCCACCTCCACCTGGAAAGTCAAAAGAGGATCCACACCCTACCAGACCTTGCTCCTTCAGCAGCAGAATCTGATTGGTACAGCCTTTATTGTTTCTCTGTCATTTTCCAGAAGATTGGTGTCATGAGAGGGCCACAGGGAATGGGGAAGTAAAAAATAACATAAACAAACTGAACAGAAAGGCAGGAGAGCAGCGAGAGGGGCTGAGATCGGGTGTTCAGGGCAGAGAGGAGCAAGATCCGGGCAGTCAGAACCTCTTAGCTTTCAGCCACCAGAGTGGAAAATTCTGCAAAAGAAAACGACAGAGGTGAGTCAGAGGGGGACGGTGGCCTGGGACACTGGCTGGGACTTGACCACGGCGAGACACCCCCCACTCTCCAGCTTCGCTGCTTGGTGTTTTTTCTTGATTCTCAAATATGCTGCAGAAGAAAGAGCTAGAGTGATGGAGGGCGTGAGAATGGGGATGAATGAGTGAATGAGCGAATGAATGAGGTGAGAGGGGAAATGATGCACCTGCCATATTTTTTGTGTGTCATGATGTCATGTCACCCACAGATTATTAGTAATACTAACTACAATAATAACAGCCATGATAGTTTTCTGAATGTTTATCACATACCAGTCAGTTTTCTAAGTGCTTTATATGCAATATCTTATTTAACTGACAAAAATCCCATGATGTGCATTTTATCATTATTCCCATTCTACAGAGAGGAAAGGAAACAGAGGCTCAGAGTCCAGCAAGGTCTATGGGGTCACACAGCTAGAAAGAAGCACAGCCAGGCTTCAGATCTCTTTCTTAGCACTTAGTTTTTAGTGCCTCTTCTGAGCTCTTTCTTAGCCCCTTGGTTTAACCCATGAGAGTCACCAGCAGAATCTTAAGAATACACAGAGTCCCAGGCCCTTGCTACAGAATTTTTGACTCAGAAGGTCTGGAAAGGGATGAGTTATTTTATTTGTCAAAAGGTGATTCTGGTGAACAGCCAAGTTCAGAAACAGCTGTGTGCTCCTCCTCCTCTGGAGGACCGAGCCACGCCCTGGAGGAGACCGACCATGTGACTTCTGTACACAGCTCAGAGGGGTGAGTGCGTCCTGGTGCTCAGAATGAGCTGGGCTCTGTCTCACATGCACTCATGCTAAGTTGCTCCAGTCATGTTCAACTCTTTACAACCCCATGGACTGTAGCCTGCCAGACTCCTCTGGGATATTCCAGGCAAGAATGTTGGAGTGGGTTGCCATGCCCTCTTCCAGGGCATCTTCCTGACCCAGGATCAAACCTGCATCTCTTATATCTCCTGCACTGGCAGGTGGGTTCTTAACCACTAGCGCCACCTGGGAAGCCCCTGTCTCACACAGCTCCTCATTTAATCATCACAAACACTAGGGAACTGGGAGTTATTATCCCCATTTTACAGAGAGGCAAACTGAGGACCAGAGAGCAGAAGTGACTTTTCATTGACTTCAGGTAGTAATTGGCTGAGGATTCAAGCTCTGGGATCCAGACCCCTCCATGTGGGCTTGCCCAGCAGTGTACATTGGCCCTGCTTTGCCTTAATATTAAGGATGTCAGAGAGAGACCAGTGTTGGCACCAGGGGGCAATCAGACATCTTTCTAGTAAATCCAACCCCATTAAAATGAACAAAGGATGGGGCAACCAGGTGAGGGGAGATGCAGGGGAGTCCAAGATGGTCCCCGCACCATAGGAGTTTCTGGAAGAAGATGATATCAGAAGTGCTCTGTGCTGCTGGCCTTTTCTCTGAATCTCAAGGATGCCGAGGGCATTCACACCCCAGGATCTTTGCACCTGCCATTCTCGTTGCCTGGTGCATTCTCCAGGCTGCCTCATGGCCGGTTCCTTCTCACTCATCTGGTCTCAGCTCAAATGTCACCTCTCAAGGGGCCTTCTCTGACCCCTCTGGTACAAGCAATGACCCACCCTTACTGAGACCCTCTTTGCTATCACCATTTATTTATTAGCTTCACAGCACTCACCACTCTCGGAATACTTCTGAGTCTATTCTTGCTAATTCACTTGCTGTCTGCTTCCTGCATTGGACCCTCTCAGGCTTTGCTTCCTCCATCCCACCTCTTGGCTCTGCATCTGACACCGAGGGGACCACATGTGTTTGTGAAAAGATGGGAGAGGCACAGAGACTCTGTGTTCCCAGCAAGAAAAGTTGCCTTCTATTTAAGGCATCAACAAAACCCTCAGAGAAAAGCTGGCTTTTGATATAGGCAGATGCAGGATTCCCATAGGAGAAAGCAGAGGGAGGGGCCCAGTCTCAGAGGGCAGGAAGCAACAGTGTGTATTTGGGGAAGACTCAGCAGTCATGCTGGGCTGGCCTCTTGCATGATAAGACAAGCTCAGCTAGAGAGGCCTGGGCCCCTGAATCTGGCTCTTCCCCTTGTGGGCTGTGTGACCTTAGACAAGGCGCTGAGCCTCTCTGAGCCCCACTAGCATCCTCTGTAAAAGACAGCTCTGCTTCTGACTCAGAGGCCGTCAGAAGAGAAGTGCTGGTGCACAGGAGGCCTCAGCCCCTTCTGGCAGCTCCTCTACCCTCCCCGCTCCATGTATTCTCAACTGTGGGGTCCTCGTGTGCTGGTCAGTAGATTTCTGCTCAGCAGCAGGTCTTCTGAGACCTTTATTTGGAAGATTTGCTTTAGGAGAGTCTTCCCTGTTGTTTTTCTCTCCAAGAAATGAGAGAAGACCGAAGGAGTCAGCCACCCTCTCCAATATGTGTCTTTGTGCTGCCATGTCCCCAGCCTGCCAGACACTGGGGAACCCTCAGGTAAGGCCCCGTCACCTCTGGAAATGCAGGTGTGATGTGGGGACAGCACAGGTAGGGACTGAGAAGGCTTTGAGGCTCAGGCTGGCCCTGTTTGCTGGGCGTCTGCTCCCCAGTCTGGCCCTGGAGTGAAGGGAGAGGGCAGTAACAATTCCTAGTCAGAGACAAACAAAAAACTGAATGAGAAGTGGCTTCAAAAAGGCCACAAGAGGTATCTGGGGCTCCCCTGAGGTTCGTCCTGTCCTCCCCAGGCTTGGTATGAAACATACTGTGAAAACCTCCCAGGGTAATTTCTTCAATGCACATGGTTATGTAAAATGTTATCACTGGGGATGCTGGGCTATTGTTGGACCTACAAAGTTAGAAGGATTTAAAAAATCACCAAGTGAAAAGACAAAACCACTTAAACCAACACATGCTATCATCATGGAAGTGACCTGCCATTGACCCCGCCAGGTGGAGGGCTCCTCATCTTTTTGGGATTTGGCCTGGGAAATGGACACCACCCTCTCCTGTCCCCAGCTAGTCCCTGAGGCCAGGAAAGTCAGGTGGCCTGGAAGTGGGGGCCTGGGGATCAAATCAAGGTGAGAGAGGGGGAGAGGTCTCCTGCTTATCCTGAAAACCCTCAGGGTGGTGGGCTAAGGGGTCACAGTGAACGTCAGGAATGGAACCCATCATCAAACACTAAAAATTCCTCCCACAGTCCAGGCATCAAAGCGTCCACTTTCTCACCAGGGGCTCCTCTGAACCTACAGCACCCTACTAAGGCAGGTGGTTCTTTTGAAATGGTTTTTTTTTTTGGCTGCACAGTGAGACCTGTGGGATTTTAGTTCCCTGACCAGGGATTGAACCTGTGCCCCCTGCATTGAAAGCTCAGTGTCTTAACCACTGGACCACCAGGGAAGCCCCAAGATATCTTTTACCATTAGTACTTTGATTAATATTGCCCTTTTTTATAGAATTTAAAAATTCTTATTTTTATCACCTCCGTGGGAAGCATTTTTGCATTTATCATCTCATTAAGTTCTCACTTCCTCCATGGGAGAGAGGCTTTTGTCTGCATTTTATAGGTGGGGGAACTGAGGCTGCAGTCCAGTGGCGTGACCAAGATCGCACCGAGGACATGATTCAAACTTCCCTCTTTACCCTGGAGGTTTCCGACCTACTTTGACCTGGGTCTAGAGTAACACAGGCACCAGCTCAAATATCGCCACCCCATGACTGTCATGTTAGCCATTTTTAATTTACTTCATGATACTTATCGCTCTCTGAAATTATCTTACTTATGTAGTTGCTTATTTCTTTCAGTCTCCCCCTACCACATTGTAAACCCCCAGGGGTCAGGGGGTACTATCTCTCTTGCTCACAACTCTCTTAGCAACAGAACAGACCTGGCCCCCAGCAGATGCCTGTAAACAAATGCCAAACGGGTGGACAGATGGATGAATGGATGGCATGGCTCATGAGTCCTCCTTAGGTGTTCAATAAGTACTGACTTTCTGCATATAATTCTCACGACAGCCCCAGGAGGCGAGTGGGATGATTCCCATTTTATAGATGGGGAAGTGGAGGCCTGAAGAGGTCAAGTTCAAGGTCACTCAGCATAGAAGGGACAGGAGCAGGATTTGGCTGTGGTCTCAGGAATACCCCCCACATGAAGGTAGAAAGGCTGTTCCTGAGAAGGCTAGTATCTCACATTGGATGGAAGCATGAAATCTCTCTGGCTTCAACCTGCCATTTGATCCGAAAAACTGGCTGGAGCCCACATAGCCTGTCCTTAAGCACTGAGTCACTCTGTTCTGGGATAAAGGAGACATGAGTCTGTCCACCATCACCTGCTCATGGGGTAATTGTCAAGAGGGGTAACTGGTCCTTTCCATTTCCTGACCTCCATCTACGCCACCCCAACCTTCACCCTAGAAATGACAAGTTCTTGGCTGCTCCTCAGCAAAGAGCCTGACTATCACCTTCACACCAGATGGCATTTGGGGCAGTCAGCGTGAGGGGGACCAGGGGACACCAACCACGGGACCCTCCAGCAGTAAAATGTCTGACATTTTGGAGCCTGACTATGGAGATGTTTTCGGCCCATGAAGTTTTCAAAAGCCTCTAAAAACAGACCTCTGGGATCCCCCATGAAGCAGTCAGGGTGTCACAATAGTACATGCCCTGGCTTTTTACAGAAAACACAGGATTCTAATTTTGTCCTCCCAGAACCGGCAGCAGGGCACTTGGGAGACAAATCAAGGGCAGGGGTCAGCGCTTCTGTTCCTTTAGTGCCGCTCTCAGGGCAGAGCTCTTAGGAAGCAGCCAATTAACTAACAGCCCTCCTACCAAAACGTCTCCTCTAAAACGTCTAGGTCTCTCCTGAGAAAAAAAACAAACAAGCAAACCTACAAAGACTCTTTAAAGTCCAGGTCAAGTGATTTGGCAGTCGGAGGCTGGCATGGGGGATGGACATCAGAGGATGGGGGTCTGGTCTTGGTTCTGCCTTCACTCATGTCCCTGGACAGGACACCTCACCCTGCCAGGTCTGGGTTTTCTTATTTGTGCAGCCTTGGGTCTAGAAGACACCTTTCCAGCTCCCCTCTGGAGTGTAGAGCACAAGAGCTGGGAGTCAACCGTCAACTCCCATTTCTTGCTTCTGTGACCTGGGACTAGGTGCTTCCCCTCACTGTGCCTCAGTTTCCTCATCTGTAAAGTGTGGCTCCTTGGGCTGTTCAGAGGAAACAGCTCTAAAGCCCTTATCACTGGCTTGATCTGTAGCTAGCATGCAGCATTTGGTAGCTGTTATTATCAAGATGCTTCATAGCTAAAGAACTTCCCTGGTGGTCCAGTGGTTAAGACTCCAGGTTTCCAATGCAGGGGGTGCCGGTTCGATCCCTGGTTGGGGAACAAAGATCCCACATACCCCTGGGGGTGGGGAAAAAAGGATGCTTCTATGGCTCCACCTAGTTTAAAACCAAACCCATGAAATGCCTGGCTGCTGCCCGGCAAGGGAGTGTGTGTGTGGGGGGTGGGTGACACTACAGATGGCCCCATCACCTTTATTTCTTGCCACCCCCCACCCAGCCCCCGCCATTTCCTGTCCCGTCTGGCACTTGCTGACAACCTTCCAGCAATCCTGGAAGCTGGGTCTGAGTCTTGTTCTATCACATCCTGGCTGGGCTGGGTGGCCTTAGGTCACTATCTTACCTCTCTGAGCCTCAGTTTTCTCATGTGTACAATGGGTATGATAACGTCCACTTGCACAGCTCTTGGGAAGACCCGATGAGAAAATACAGATAGATGCCTGGCATATAGGAGATGGTGTATAAATGTTAGTTCCTTGGATCGCCTCAGCACCACTGGGACAGGTTGGGGCTTTGAAATAACAACCGTAATCACAAAAATCCTGAGGCTAAGATAGGAAGATGGAAACAGACAGAAGACACAGGAAGCCGAAAGAGCAAATTACTGATGTGATACATGTTTCTGACACTGTCTGTCCCATCCAAGTTAGGGTCCCGTCCCTCATATGCCTGTCCACAGACACTCATTCTCTGCCCCTCAATTTCTGCATCTGTAAAATGGGGACAAGGAGAGTATCTCCTCATAGGGTGACAGTGAGGACTACACGAGGTACAGTGGTTCTTGGGCAGGGGGGACGTCCAGAGCCCTTCCTCCCAGAGGAATTCAGGTACATCCCTACCTTCGTCAAGGAAACCTCACCTGAGGCCCCAGGGGGCGACCTGGCTGGTGTCCTCAGCATCAGATCAGGAAGAGAGGAAAGGTGGGGAGTGAGCAGAGGAGGGAGCAGGCAAAGGCTCAGAGGATGGGCGGGTTCAGTCCTCTCCTTTCCCTTCTGAAACTGAAATTAGCCTAATTAGGTCTGTCCCAGGTCCCTGCACTGTGGGGGTTGGACAAAATTAGAAGCTATTGACAGGTGAGCGCAGCACCCGCTGATAGCCTGAGGGGAAAGTGAGACGAACTTTGAGTCAGCGCCTGGAAGACGCTTTCCTTCCCTCTGTCGTGAGGAGCAGGATGAAGGCAGGCCTCTGGTTTATCACCTCGCCTCTAAATAGCTCCTGGGCTGGGTTTCTTATAAATCGGTATTGCAAACAGGGATCACTTTCCCACCCCAGAGGATGGGGAGGCTGGGTCGTTTGAGGTCAAGGCGGAAGGCAGTGAAGAATTGGTGAACAGTGCTGGGGGTGCCTTCTGAGCCAGGCACCACCCTAGGAGCTGTCCCACTTCATCCTCACCAGCTTTCTTATCCCCATTTTACTTACAGGGAAACTGAGGCCGAGCGTCCCTCAGGAAGATTATAACTCAGGCCTGGCTCATGGCAGGATGCGTCTCTTTCTCAGAGGTTGGAACTGAAAGGCCCTGGGTTCCGAATTAAGCTGTAACCTCCAGGGCCAGAAGAGGGGACATCTTTCTTTCTCCCCTCGTTGCTGTTCCTTTTGGCAGGAGGGCGGTTATATAAGAAGTGCTGCCTGCCCTCCCTTGGCTAAATCTTATCTAGTGCAGCATAAGGCTGGAAGTTAGGGAGAGTCCACACGGGAATAAAAGCAAGCATCTTGCTAAGCACAGAAACCATTTATAACTCAAATGTCCCAGCTCAGCCTGTTGGAGGGAGTGGCAGAGTCAGGACACCCAGGTTCCATTCGGCCAAGGGCTTGCTGTGTGACTTTGACGCTTCACATCTGCGGGGCCTGTTTTCATATCTCTCACTGGGGGTCACAGACTCCTAGACTGTATTGAGCCCGGATGAGGAGGCAATGAAATAGGACAAAACACTGCACGCCTTGGGGCTCTGCCGTCAAGGCTGTGGATTGGCCCTGGTGTGCCCCTCCTGCCTGCCTTGGAAATCAAACCCCATAGGGGCTGGAGGGCTGGAATTACAGGGAGGCGGGCAGGACTCTCCTTTTGTCCTTCTCACTTTCTTCCTGTCTTAGACTCAGTTTCATTTCCTTTGAGGGTGGGTTTTCCACTATTTCCAAAGGATTTTGAGGTAACTTATAAGAGATGCAGGTTTGATCCCTGGGTTGGGAAGATCCTCTGGAGGAGGGAATGGTGACCCACTCCAGTATTCTTGCCTGGAGAATCCCATGGACACAGGAGCTGGTGGGCACACAGAATCGGACACAACTGAAGCGACTTAGCACTCACAAGAAAAAGCACATGAGACAAGAGGAAAAGAATCATTTCCAGAGTACTCACTTAACTCTTGCAGCAGTTTTTGAAAGTGGTTATTTTTGTTCCCACTTTGGGATGCGGACATGGATGCCCAGAGAGGGGAGAAGGTTTGACTGTTCACACTGCCGATAACTCACGCTCTACAGGTTGTGTTTTCTGCCTGACGTCAGGAGTTTCAGCCTGAGGGCTTACTCCTTCCCTCCTGCCTCCCACATTAAGTAGGCTGCTGCTGCTGCTAAGTCGCTTCAGTCGAGCCTGACTCTGTGCGACCCCAGAGATGGCAGCCTACCCTGGGATTCTCCAGGCAAGAACACTGGAGTGGGTTGCCATTTCCTTCTCCAATGCATGAGAGTGAAAAGTGAAAGTGAAGTCCCTCAGGTGTGTCCGACTCTTCGCGACCCCACGGACTGCAGCCTACCAGGCTCCTCTGTCCATGGGATTTTCCAGGCAAGAGTACTGGAGTGGGGTACCACTGCCTTCTCCCATTAAATAGGCTGCTGCTAAGTCGCTTCAGTCATGTCTGACTCTGTGTGACCCCAGAGATGGCAGCCCACCAGGCTCCCCCGTCCCTGGGATTCTCCAGGCAAGAACACTGGAGGGGGTTGCCATTTCCTTCTCCAATGCATGAAACTGAAAAGTGAAAGTGAAGTCACTCAGTCGTGTCCGACTCTTTGTGAGCCCATGGACTGCAGCCTTCCAGGCTCCTCCATCCATGGGATTTTCCAGGCAAGAGTACTGGAGTGAGGTGCCATCGCCTTCTCTGTTAAATAGGCTACTTATGGATAAAAAAGAACAGATTTTTGCCAGAAGGAAGCAGAAAAGGTAAATGCCTTCAGGCACATGGAACCAACTGCAAGGTCAGGCAATCGTTGTGGCTTAATTTCTCAGCCATGGAAGCAAGAAGCAAACCATGGGCTCTTGAGTTGGACCATGCCTGAAACATAGGAAACGGGATCTGCCACTGGGATCAGGTGTCAGGAAACTAACTAGGATTGCTGTGTGTGGGTGTATGTACATGGGGTATGCAGTTCATGTTTACAGTGTGGGGCGGAGGAGTGCTGGTGAGAGAGTATTGAGGCTTGCAGCAGGTCCCCAGTCCTGAGTAGCTGTGTGATCCTGGGTAAGCCACCCACTTCCCTGGGCCTTGGTTTGTACTCCCTTCCCTTCCCTGTCTGTACAGTGAGAGCATATCTTGGGATGCTATTGTGAGGCCTGAAGGAAGTGCCCACGAATGGTGCCCACGCTTCTCATCAGCCTGCCCATCCATGCGGGCAGGGATTGGGTACAGAGAACCTAGACTATGGACACATGCAGGGTGGCAGAGGGTCCTGCTTTGATCTCTGAGTCTCAGCTTTGACTCTGCTATTGAGTGACCCTGGGCGTGCTCCTTAACTGCTGAGTGCCCCAGTTTCCTCATCCGTAAACTGGAAGAGTGATGGCATCTAATTTCTAGGATGATCATAAAGCAGTGGTACTCAAAGTGTGGTCCCCGGACCATGAACATCACGTGGGAACTCAGTAGAAATGCAAATGCCTGGGCCCTACCCTGGACCTAAGGAAGCAGAAGCCCTGAGGACGGGGCCCAGCCATCTGTGTTGTGGGCTGGGTGCTGCTGGAGACCCACGGTGGGGAAGGACAAGTACTTGAGAAGGAACCTGACACTTCCTAGTCTTGCCTGTTACTGATGCCTGGATTTGGGGGCACCTTCTATCTTCTGCCCGGCTTCTCCTTCCTTTTCTACTTTAACTCTCCCCTTTACCAGCTCTGCACCAGGCTTTCAAAGGTGGCTGTTGAGAATCAATTGACCACATCTATAAAAGTCTTTGAGCTTCCAGGAAGTAAGGAAACTTCCTTGACTTTACTTCCCCATCTCTTTCCCTGAGAGACAGGAAAGCAAAGAGTTATAATTAGAACTTTGTCTTTCTACCCACTCTCATCAGTCTGGGATCCTTAAGGACCTGGTAAATATCACTCACCTTCAGAAGGGCAAGCAGCTAGAGATGGAGGCAGTACCCCTGGTTCTGGAAGCCCCAGGCACCTGCTACATGCAAGCCCACAGCCAAAAACGGGTCTCCACCCTTAGCCTGAGGACCGCTCCCTATGCACCACACTTCCTCATCATTGTATCCCCAGGCTGGACACATATTCATTCATTCATTCATTCATTCACTGAACTTTTCTTTTGCCCCTACTATGTGCTCTGCTCTAGTATTGGGGTCAGAGTTGAACCAAACAAAGTTCCTGCTTTTGTGGAGCTGACATCCATACCAGAGGAAGAGAGAAGCAATAAGTCAGTAAATAAAGTCATCTATGGTAGATGCCTTTTGACTTTGAATGAATGAATGGATGAAGCAGGCAGCACAGAGCACTTGCTTTGGATCCAGACAGACCTGAACTCAGATCTTGACCTTGTCTCTTCCTAGGCAAGCCCTTAGCCTCTCTGAGACTCAGTGTCCTCATCTGTAAAATGGGGATAGGAGCAGTATCCTCAAAGAAGCTGGGGAGATGAAATGAGTAAAACGCTAAGCACAGTGTGTGGCACACAGGGGTCTCCGTGGAGTTAGATGTCCTTGCTGTTCTTACTCAAGGTCACACAGCTGAGCTAGCTTCCAACCTGGCCCTCTGTCTAGGGGTGTATGCACTGGGGCACCTGGGAGTCCCAGGGTTTGAAGAGACCCCAGGATTGGCCAGTCATCTGACTGCTGATGTTAAGACCAGGCACCAAAATTCCATGAATTGTCCCAAGTCCCACCAGGAGCTGAAGGCGTCCTCCGGCTGGTGGACAGGGCTTAGATTCTTTGGCCTTGAGGGGGAGTAGGCAGCAAAGCAGAGAGCCTAAAATAGAAAATTCTGGGCCCACGGAGGGCTCTTTCTCTCATCCCGCTGCTTACTGGGCTCTATCACACCCATCCTTCCTGTCGCCCTCCAGAAACAGTATGGTGCACGGGGGCAGAAGCGGGGATGCATGTCTTAATCCTCTCATCTCCAGAGTACCAGATGTGGCCTCCCACCTCAGGGTGACCTGTTTTTGTTGCCCATTTCATCTCTCTGCCCTGACTCCCACACTTTCACCAGGTTGGTCTGAGCCTGGACTGTGCTGGCAGACAGACCCGGGTTTAGCCCCAATGTCACCTTGGGCCCTGGAGCCGCTCTTCCTGCATCTGCATCTGTGTCCTCTGTCATCCTGAGGTCACGTGAGGTGACGTGTGTGCAGAGTCCAGCTTCGGACCGGACACACATTGTTCACCCTGGTAATCATTATCTCTTGCCTCCCACCCTCAGCAAATCGACTTCAAGTCCCTTTGTAAACATGCCCTAAACCTCCTAGCCTCAGTGTCTTTGCTGACTGATACCCAGCCCTCGCCTGGACCTCCCTCCACTTGCCCCTTGGCCTGTGGCAGACTTGCCCATGGTTTCTAGTCTGCACCAGTGCCCGCTGTCTCCCTCTTGCAGAGATCGTATGCACCTCCCGGCCTCTGGCTGGTATTTACCCTGTGTTTTTGTCTGTATCACAGAGCTGTAAGCATTGCACAAATAGAATAGCGATAGTATTACAGCCACTGTTTACTGAGTACTTACTGTGTGCTCTGCACTCCACACTGCCATAGAATCCTCACAAAATCCCAGTGAGTTATGTGTTGTCATGTCAGGAAATCAGGGCTCAGAGGTGCCCAGCCAGGAAGTTGGGGGTCTAATTCCTCTTTGCCTCCTCCACTGCCTGGTACTGTAGATATTTGCTACTCAGTAAATATCTTTTTGGTCTGACGGAAGAGTTGAATTAGGGCTTTAAGATCTGTGTTGGGCAGGGGAGGAGGGAGGGAGAAAGGGAGGGAGGCCAGGATCTGGCCTGGTTTTTCTTCATTGTGTAGGTTGCTTGTGGGCAGCCAACCATGAAGACCCTGCCTAGGGCTTCTGAGCTGTAGCATATTGGCTGCAAATAAAAATGGGAAGGAGGTCCAAGGCCTGGCTTGGGGTCATGGCAGGAACCAGGTTCTGGGTGGAACTGTCTGATAAGTGACCTGTTGCGGATGGGGTGTGGGGAGATGTGCCATTCACTGCAATCACCTGAACCAGCCACCGATTTCCCTCCAGCACCCTCTGCTCTGGTTCCTTTAAAACCACCTCCCTCCTTCCCAGACCCAGGAAGGGCAGCTGCCAATGGGAGGCCAGGCAACTCATTGCTTCTGACCTTGTTAGAGTTGCTCCATTCTCATTTCTGGCATAAAACTTTAATAAACTATGTCCATTTCAGAATCCTTGTACCTTTCCCAAGGCAATTTTGTGTCTCTAGCCACTTAATTTTTACAATGAGCCCAGGCAGGTCTTAGGATAAAACTGTGCACTCCATTTGTCAGATGCAGGAACCTAGGTGTGGAGAGCTGATGGTCAAGGTCACAACTGGTGAAGAGCAGAGAGCAAGGAGAGCATACGGGGCTGGATTTCATACTCAAGCAACAAATATGTATTAAGTGTGGGCTGGGTGTGGGCTAGACACTGAGTATAAAAGGATGAATGCAACCTAGCTGCTAGTAAAAAAATTAAACAGGCATGTATATAGCACTTCTCTGTGCCAGTGTTCTATACACATCACTCGTTAACACAGGTAACCCTCTAACAATCCAATGAGCTAGGAAGCATCATTATCCTTAGTTCAGAGATGAGAAAACTGAGGCCTAAGAAGTTACTTGAATTGCCCCAAATCACAGTAAGAAAGTGGCTGGGCTGGGATTTGAACCCAGACAGCATGGACCCAGAGCCTAAGCATTTAATACAGTTTCCTTCTAAATTGGCAGAAGGGACCATCACTAGGACTGGCACAGATGTGGTGTAGCGTGTTGGAAAGAGCTGCTGCTGCTGCTGCTAAGTCGCTTCAGTCGTGTCCGACTCTTCGCGACCCCAGGGACTGCAGCCTTCCAGGCTCCTCTGTCCATGGGATTTTTCAGGCAAGAGTACTGGAGTAGGGTGCCAATGCCTTCTCCGGTTGGAAAGAGCTACTTGGTTCTAAATCCTCACTCCCCACTTATGTGCTACCTCACCAAGGAGGTCAAGCACCTTCAACCTCAGTTTGCCCATTTGCAAAATGGAGATGATTTTTAAGGATGTTGTGATGCTACAAAAGATAAAGATGCTGGGATGTGAATGCTGGATAGATCTGAATGGAGAAGGATGTGGGATGGTGGACCACCAACCCCTTTCCTGTCCTGAAAGCAAAGCTCAAAAAGCAAGGTCAGGCTGGATGTTTCTTTTCCTAATTCCCAGCTGATCCCTGGCTGGTTTCCCAACAACCACCCCCACCCCCANAAAAGGGCCCCCCCGCCCCGGCTCTCCTACAGTGCTGGAATGGTATACCTGGGTGAAGCCAAAACAGGTTTTGAAACTTGAAGTTACAGGACACCCAAGACAAGATGCTGAGGAGAGGAGAGAAAGAATTTCCATCCCTGGAATCTGAGACTATGAGAGCCAGTAGGGTCCTTGGGGATCAGTTGGCCTCATCTCCTTGGGTTACAGATGGGAGGCTGAGGCCCAGAGTAGGAGAGAGACTGCCCAAGGTCACAGAGCCCATTTGGGCAGAGCTGCAACCAGAACCCAAGCAGAAGTGCAGACAAAGTTCAGAAAATATCCCCAATTCTCTGGATTCCTTACACAGCAGAGAGAGAGAGAGAGAGAGACAGAGAGAGAGAGAGAGAGGGAAAAGGATCTATTCCTTGGGGGTGTTCAAATCTAGAAAAAATAGCAATTTTTTCTTGGCCTGGCTTACACGACAACAGAGCTCTTAGACCTCATGGATTGCCATTTTTCTTCCAATCTTGGGGACTGCGGGACTCCCCACTCCCCTTCTTGTGATGGAGGGACATAGCTCTGAGTTCTTGGCATCCAAACATCCCAGGATCCACGATATACCCAGGTCACGGGTACTCACCATCAGCCCCAATCTTGCCATCTCCATCTTTGTCTCCAGCAGCCAGCAGCGTCTTGGTTTCTTTAACAGACAGGTCTCTGGCATCTGGGGAGAAGCCTTTCAGAATGAATCTGGAGGAGGAAAGGGAGAAAAGGGGGAGGGAATCAGGTGAGGGTCACTTTGTGGATGGTGGGCTGGTGTCTCTACAGGGGAAGCAGGAGGCTGGAAGAGGAAGATGAGCAGGGAACATGCATGCCATCGTGCTGGGCCAGGTAGCCCCACCATGGCCGTGCTTCGCGGATGGGTGTGCAGAAGACAGGCTGTCCTCAGCAGAGTGTTGCCCTCACTTCTGCTAGGGCACCTGCATTTGTTTATTTATTCAGTCAACAAAACAAATACCAGGGTATCTTCTCTGTGCCAGGGCCATGCTAGAAATGGGGGCATAGAGTTGGTCTTTGGAAGCCAAGTTAAAAAACAGGGAGGAAGTCAAGTATTCCAAGAGAGGCCACACAGTGTGATGGATGCAATGGTGGGAAGTGGAAAGCGGTTGCTTGAATGGTGCATCCATCCCACTGAGGGGGAGGGAAGAGTCAGGGGAGGCTTCCTGGATTAAGTGATGCCTGGAGGATAAATAGAAGTCAGACTTTGCATGTGTGTGCGTGTGCGCATACACATTGGGCATGGAAGGGTAGAGGTGCAGGATCTAGACAAAGGGTACCTTGTGCGATGGTTTAGGGGAGAGACAGGACGGATGGGGAAGTCTCTACTTGAAAGGCCCCTCTCCACACCCTCCCCCTTCTCTTCCAGACAAAATTCGTGGCAGTTTTAGCCAGAGAGTTACATAAAGCACAGCTGGATTGGCCGAGGTGGGCCAGGTGGCCGAGAGGGTTATGGTGGGAAGATTTTTGCTGATGTCATTTTGCCTTTTCCTAGTCATAACCTTCTCTGCCTTGCTCCCAGGACTCTTGACCCCTCAAAGCTGGTTTTGCACCCCATGAAATGCCCAGAAACTGTTCTAACCCTCCTGGTACAGAAGGGCAGGGGTCTGCGGGATGGCAGAAAGTGGCTTTTAGAGGAATGAAAATCGATGAAATACTCAAGGGAGCACTCTCTGTCTTGGCTATGGTGTTAGGCAATGAGAAAAAGTGCCTCTCAGTTTGTATTAAATTATTAAGTAGCATCATTCCATTAGCAATATTAAATGGCTATAATTTAACCTAGTTAGTTGCACTTTCTGCAGAGCATTTTATTCTTCCAGAAGCAACAGCAGATGGTTCTTTTCTGTGACTGGTGCAGAGAGCAGGGCAGACAGACAAGAACTTGGAAGCAAGCGTCCTAACCCCCACCCCGCTCCCTCCCCCAGAGCCACAGACTATCGACGATCGTCCCTGCAGGCCTCAGTTTACCCCAGCTCCTCCTCCTCGATGAAGCCGCTCTTGTCTTTATCCAGGATATGGAATACCTTCTTCACGTCTTCTGGGCTCTTTTTCTTCAGGCCAACCATCTGGAAGAACTTTTTGTGATCGAAGGAGTCGACAGCTGTTGGAAGATGGAGAGGAGGGTGTTAAAATGAGGACAGAGAAGGGTCTTTGGAAAAGGAGGGAGAATGGGGGTGTCACAGCTGGGCCAGCTCTGGGGGAGGGAGGAGCTACACCTCCGCAGCAGGGCTGAGGGAGTCCAGACCAGGCGAGGGGGCTTGGATCACGGTCTCACAGCCAGGGGCGGCAGAGAGGGGCTTGCGCCCGGAACTCCCTGGCTCCCCAACTCCCTCCACCTTCCACTATACCCTTCACTAAGGGTAGGGGTAGCATTTGAAGGCAGAGAGGTTTCCATGAAGCCTTTTGGGTGGTGGCTGAGGTGGGGGTGGGCATGGGAACTGGAGGAAGAATGAATATAATGTGTGTCTGTTGTTAGGGAGGAGGGTCGACCTTTTTCTTGGCCACGGATTGTGTGGCCAGAAAATCAACACAGAGAGGACAAGTTTCTCTCAAGGTCACATGGTAGGAGGAGGAGGGGGAGGACACAGGAGTCCTGGCTTTGCTGCAGAAAGCCATTCCGGTGGGAGTGGGGGTGGGTGCTGGAAGTCTCCCCAAGAATTCCTAGTTAGGTTTCCTCTCAGGGACAAGATGGGTCAAGGAGAAGTGGGTGGGCTATCGCAGGGCTCTGGGAGGGAGGCCTCATGCCCAGGGGATGGAGTGCCAAGCAGAAAGGAAGGGAGCCCCACTTCAATATTTTGTTCCCTGAGCTCTTTTTAAAGGACAACCTGGGAAAGTAAACGACCTTAGACCAAGTAACATGTGTGTCGGGGGTGGTGGGGTGGTTTAGGGGCAATCCTATGGAGAGTCAAGATATCCTCCCTGAGCTGGAGGGGAGTAAAGTTGCTCTGTCCACCTCAGACACTAGATGGAGGGGGATGGGGACACCACCTGGAGGTGACCCCCGTGCTCATCCCCCTTCTGCTCTGCGAAGTGACCTTGGACAAGTTTCTAACCCTCTGCCTCCTCAGTTTCCCCATCTGGGGGACAGGAGGGAGGAGGAACTTAAGCAGCTAAGCGTTCAAGTCCAGGGCAGAGACATGAGACTGTCCGTTCCCCTCTCTTGGTGCCTGAGGAGGCTGGAAGTTGCAAGCGCGGAGGATGCTCTGCGCGCAGCGCTAAGCAGAGCACAGCGCCAGCTTGGGGAAGGTCATCTCGCTCCCTCGCAGATCCGTTGAGCGGGGTGGGCTCTGAGCCCCGGAGAAGGGGCTTGGACATTCAGGAAACCAGCAAGGAGTAGCTGGGCGAAAAGAGCCGTCTCCGGAAAGGGGTCGCGGGGAGAGAAGCATGCGCACCTATGGCCCCTCCAAGTGCCTTGAAAAGCCCCGAGCGCTCACAAGGACCCAGAGGTCCCGTTTTCCACCCAGGTCTTCGCCCTTGGTCCGGGACCTGAGTCCTCGCAGCGCGGTTACCCAGCCTTTGGCGCCCGAGAGTTTCGGTTGTCCGGCAGGGCGCACGGCCTCCTAGCCCGCTGCCTGCGCCAGATCCCGCCGGGGCCAAGTTTGGGTAGTGCCGTGGACCCTCCTCCACGCTCCGCTAGCGCCCGGCGGAAGGCGTGAGCATAGGAGCGCCGGAGAAGACTGGCCAGCCGCGGGACCCACGGGGGTGCAGGGGCCAGGGAGGTGGATGAGGGGAGAGGGATGCGGAGGGGAGCAGGCTGCTCACCGGTAAAGGCCCCCACTGCCTTCTTGATGTCCTCAGCGTGGAGCAAGTCTGTCATCGACATCCTGCAACTGTTTGAGCGGGCAGAGCAAGTGCGAAAAGATTAAAAAGTGCTTTTCTCATCATTTCTGCTCATATGACCTGCGCTGCAGTGCCGCGCGCCGGGCGCACGCCCGCCGGCCTGGCGCAGAGCCAGGGGGCGCGGGGCTCGGCGCGCAGCCACAGCGGCTCAGTCCAGCGGAGCCGCCGATCTGTGCGGGCCGGGCTAGCCGGCGGGCGCACGGTCCCGCCGCCGCTCCCGCCCCGCCCTGCTGGGGGTCCTTGGGACCCCAGGGGCTGCAGCCAGCGCTCCAGGGGAAGGGGCAACCTAGAATTTAAAGGGCGCCCGCGTCCCTAGTTGGAGAGTTTTCCTGCCGTCAAGGGCAAGCAAGAAGCGCCGGCCTGGTGCGACGTAGGGTCTGGGATCCGCGCACCTCCGAGGATGTCCGGCCTCTTCGGGGAGTATCCTGGACCAACAGGGGCCAGGTCTACATCCTCGTGGACCCCTTGGCCCTACTCCCATTCTCTCTCCACTCCTACCTCTGCCTCCGCTGTCTGTCCTGGATGCAAATTTATGCTGCAGAATCTAAGCGCTGAGGTCTGGAAACCTGACCCACCGGGAGGTGAGGTGGCAGGGATAGGCCGGTGCAGCTAGGGCCCTCTACGGGTGCCCCATCCCACATCTGGTCAGGAACTCGGAATACAGAACCTGATTTTTTTTTGTTTCATAGTCTGACTTTTCAAAGAACCCTTCTTGGATCCCCACTAACTACTTGCTTTCCTGGTCTCCTGAGCCAAAGTATCATGCGGGTCTGGACTCCTCCTGCCCCTATAAACCGTATGGGGGAGGGGAAGGTGGCGGAAGGTACTTGCCCTCTGTGCACTTTCAAGGCCCACTCTTGGGGAGCTGGTGCCACCCTCAGACCACACTTCCGAGACACAGGTTTTGTGGCCCCAACTTCATCTGTGGGAAACATGACACTACCTGATCTTTATGCAGCCAGAGACTGGTTGCTGTCTTTCCCAGGGTTCCCTGAGGGTTCAGGCTGCAACCAGCTGTCTCTAAAGTGTGCAGAGCACTGGACAAGGAGTCAGGAGCCCTGGGTTCAAGATCTGGGGCTGCAGTAAGTCCCTATATCACCTTGGGTTGTGACCTTCACTGTCCCCGGGCCTCAGTCTCTCTCCACTTTGTTGATGGTATGCGGGTGGTCCTTTGTGGTGGATTCTCAACACTGTGACTTCAGGTGTGGGCAGGTGGGCGGGGCTGAGATAGTGTTCCTTGGTGGAGGAGCTAGGGAGAGCTGCCCTGCTACCCTGTAGCCCAGGTTCCCTGGCACTCACTGTCGACACTGTCTCCCTCAGCTTGGTGTTGGACGGCTGCCCTTCCTGATGCTGCTGGCTCCAGTGGCCCCCTCCTCTGTGAGTCAGCTCCTTCAGGGGACAGGCCGCCAGCTGGTCTCCAAGGCACTGAGGCTGCAGTGCCTGTCCTGGTCTCTCACTGTGTGAGGCCATCCCTGGACCCCTCAGCTGCCCCTGTTGCTTCCGCTTTGACTGGCCTTTTAACTGGAGATGCTGGGCTTTGGTGTTATCATCTCAAGCCCCAGGCTCAGCTCACTTCAGGGGCCTTGTTGGCAAATGTGCTTCCCCAGCTGAGGGATCCTTATGCTATACTAGTGGGGAAACTGAGGCCGGAGAGAGTCAGCGAGTGGCATAAAAACACACAGTAAGGCAATGGATCAGAGGGATCCACCCCCGGCTCTACTAACATCAAGTCCAGCGATCCGCTGCCTGGGGTTCCGCCAGTGCCCAGGACCATGCCAATCAGGTCCCGCGTGTCTCAGCCTCAGGTCAGCTTCTGTGGAGTCCCCACTGACCCCTTGGCAGAGGCTGGACTTCAACAGCCCCATCCTTCCCTGCTGCTTCTTCTATCTCTCCCTGCTGCAGAAGCTTCCCGTTAACTCGACGCCATAGTCCACCCAGCCAGAGCATCAGATGATGTCGTCAGGTCAGCCCACCGGCCCTCCTATGTGTCCTCTGCCCAGGCAAGGGCCGCCTCACCTGAGTCCACAGATGTCTGACTCCACCCCTCTTGTTCTGTAGGTGGGCTTAGCCAGTGGGAGGAATTTGCCTCAGGTCACACCACGAGTTAGGATGGAGACCCCAGGAATTGTACTCTCAGCCCTGAAATCCATGGCTGCCCGCCTGTCAGCCTGTGTCACCAGCCCAGCCTGTGTCTCTGGGGGGGAAGGGGACATTTGGCCATTCCGCCCCTCCTCCCCCCATCCTTGTCCAGCCCCATGGCTGCCACTCACCGCAGGTAGGGGGTGGAGGGCTGGAACCTGGACCGAAAGGTTGGGTGGGTGGGAGGTCCTGTCAGGCAGTGAGCCTGGGAGAGGATGGCCACCTATATAGGCTTCTGCTCTGGCTATTTTGGGAGGTGGCGCTCCCCTCTGTTCCTGGCCCCCTCCCCTTCCGGTGTCAGGTACTTCCCAACCACGGTGCTGCTGGCTATTTTGGGAGGTGGCGCTCCCCTCTGTTCCTGGCCCCCTCCCCTTCCGGTGTCAGGTACTTCCCAACCACGGTGCTGGGTGTCTATATCACATTCACCCTCCCTGGGCCCCCTGAGCCAGGCCTATTAATAACCCCTAGTCCCTGCCTCCCTCTAGCACCCAAAACTGAGGCTCAAGCAGGGCTCTCCTCTTCCATGAAGTCTTCCATGAACACTCTAGATGCCAGTAACATCGCCTGGCTCCAAAATCCCACAAGGAAGGGAAGAGAGCACTCGAGCAGAGGGGTGGAATAGGAACTGTCTTCCATGCATGGGGCTGGTTAGATTCCTATTTCTACTCAGTCTTCTCCCTCCAGCCTTGCAGTGCAGGCCTGTCTCCCTCTTGCTCTTGCATGAGTGAGGCAAACAGACAGGCTATGGGTTCTGCGATTGACTACTGAAAGCTGTGGACTGGAGCAGGGAGTGTACCCAGGATTTTCATAAGATGACCTAGTGCCTCCTAGAAGCACATGCTGTGCCTGTTCTCAGACAAATTCCTTCCTCTCCTTGCATCTCAGTCTCTGTCTGTAAAATGAGTACAGTCAGGGGCAAACTTGGCTGCAGACTTGAGCGCTATGATGAACAAGTTGGACAAGTCCAAGATGACTGTCAGTTTTCAAGCTGGGGTTCACTGAAGACTGGCAGTGCTGCTTTTGAAGGCGGTAAGGTTGGGGAGGAAGTGGTGCCAAGCTGGGGAGATGATATGTTGGAGATGAGCTCAGAGATCCTCCATAGTGACCTCCTACAACCTGCTCACCCTTTGTAGGTGAAGAAACCCCCAAGGCCAAGATGACAGATCCAAATCATATAGAGAGTAGTGAACGAACCAGGACTTTGTGCTGGGCTTGGGATGCTTGGAGGACATTCTGGTGGAATGTGCCCAGGAGCTCTGAACTCTGGAGAGGGCTGGCTGGACATAGAGCTGTGGTGGTCACTGAGGAGGTCAAGGAGTTGAAGTCACAGGCATGGCTGAGCTCTGGGGCAGTGGGTGGGGGGATGCAACATCTTGAGGACCAGCCATGGAGAAAGATCCCCGGCTGGGGTCTGGGAAAGTAGTCATACTCGTTTGCTGAGTATTATGCCAGGTATAGTGTACACTGCATTATGCTTTCATCCTCGTAACACTCCCTATAAGGTAGGTATTGCCTTCAGGATTTTGCTAATGAGGGAACAAGGCTCAGTGAGGTTAGGTGACTTGCCTAAGGTTACAGAGCAGAAGTAGGACCTAAACCCAACTCTCTGTGACCCCAAAAGCTTTGCTCTTTTCTATTCTACTAGCTTGCTTCTTGATAAGATACACAGAAGGTACACTTGGGCACTAGTGTCCCCCAGGGAGTGAATCCTTGGGACCAGGATGGCCTTTTGTCTGTCCCTCTATGTCTTGCCATGTCCATGTAATTAAGCAGATCTAGATGGGCTGAACCGTATTGTGGGAAAGCATTTGTTGTGGACCTATTGTATACTTTGTGCTTTATGAATATTCTTTCATTTTACCCTCATTATAGCCCTCAAAGATTTGAAGGATTAGAGTCTCAGAGAGGTTTATGACTTGTTCAAGGTCACATGGCTAGTGAGACAGCTAAGATTTAAACTCAAGTCTTTCCATTTCTGAAGCATTTCCCCCCCTCCAAGACTTGAAGTAGGGTAGGGATGTCCTAAAACCTGAATAGGATATCTTGAAACATCTAGTTTTTTGTTTTTGTTTTTGTTTTTTTGCCCTGAATCTGTGCTAACTCAAGCAACCGTCACTTTGTTAATTTGATTTTACAAAAGCCATGATGCTGGAGAATGGGGGTATCTGGCAGGCCTTCTGGACTCTCAAGTTATAGAAAACCTGACTCAGCCTGGATTTATTTTGTAATTGTATACGGTGATGGATGTTAAATAGTCTTATTGTGGTGACCATTTTGCAGTATGTAAAATATTGAATCACTGTGTTGTACACCTGAAAGTAACATGTGTGTGTGAGTCGCTCAGTTGTGTCCAACTCTTTGCGACCCCATGGACTGTAGCCCACCAGGCTCCTCTGTCTATGAAATTCCCCAGGAAAGAATACTGGAGTGGGTTGCCATGTCCTTTTCCAGAAACTAACATAATGTATGTTAATTTTATCTCAATTAAAAAAAAAAAAAAGAAAGAAACATTCTATACCCAAAAATGGCAAAAGGGGGAATACTGACTCATGTGACTGGTAAATCCAGAAAGGTTCACGTATATCTTGACCCAGAACTCAACAACCACCATGAGAATGCTGTTTCTATTTCTCAGAAGTACCTTGTACTGCACTGGCTACCTGCTCAGACTGACTGTCCCTTGAAGGTTACAAGATGGCCTTTCCCTGCAGCACTGTAAACCTTCAGGACCAAGCCCTATGGAGAAAAGGGAGTCTACTGCCCTAAAATCTTGATCAGTATTCCCAGAACTGAGTTTCATTGACTGTGATTAGCTTGGCTTGGTCACACACCACCCTTAAACTGGTCACTATCAGTGGCAAAGGTTGCAGAGGCCTGGACTGCAAGGCACCTTCAAGTCTACACCAAGGAAACTGCATGTGCAGGAGGTGGGGCTTCTGGGTGGTCAAAGCCGTGAACCATTCACTGCATGAGTCTTAGGGTGGGGGGATGCCCAAGCATGCCAGGGACTCGTGAGGTTTATGCCCCAAGTCCTTGATGAGTTTGATGACAATGTACTTTTGAACTTCTCCAGAATGATTCACTCTGGAGCTTAGAGCGGCCTTCCTGAACTTGAGATCCCATCTCCATCTTGACCCTTGTGAGGCCTTAAAAGCAGCTACTCCCACCCGCCTTGGGCCTCTGCTTAAAGGTAGCAGCAGAGCCCAGTGGCATTTTCTCCTAGCTTTAGGGTTTCTTTCAACAGTAATGAGGCAGATGGGTAGGACATATGGATGTCACATTCCCACATTGATCTCACCTCTTCCATCCCTTCAGTTCTGAAACTGTGCCTGGCCTTCAGCTGAACACTTCCACTTACACATTACTGAAATGCATCCCATTACTCTCCTTTTGGGCTTCCCAGGCTAAAGAACCTGCCTGCCAGTGCAGGAGATATGAGAGATTCGGGTTTGATCTCTGGGTCAAGAAGATCCCCTGGAAGAGGACATGGCAACCCATTCCAGTATTCTTGCCCAGAGAATCCCATGGACAGAGAAGCCTGGTGGGCTACAGTTCATAGAACTGCAAAGAGTCGGACATGACTGAAGTGTCTCAGCCTGCACTCATACAACCTCCTTTTACAGATGAAAAAGCTTACGTTCAGAGAGGTCAAGTCCCTTGCCCAAGGTCACACAGCAGGCAGGGACCAGAGTCTGGTCTGTCTGCTTCCACTCCTGTCCTGTGCTCTCCCCAAAGCCCGCTCTGGCCTCCTAGCTGGTGAAGAGAAGGAGGCCAGTGTGTGTGGGTCAGCAGTCTGCTAGCTGCCGTCTGCCAGGAGACACGCATGCAGCTGTCAGCTTCACTGGTGATATTTCATTAGTTCACACTATTTCCACCTGCTGTGGTGGGGAACAGGATACAGAGTTCCTCACATCCAGGGCCCTGTCAGGCTGGGTGGAGGCTGCGGGATCTAATGATATTTATGAGGTCAGCCCTGTGAAGTGATGTGTATTAACTCAAAGGAATGTCAGCCTCATTCCATCTTGAGCCTGTGGCCTTGTTTCCCCTCCGGTCCCCCACTTGTATTTAAGTGCAATTTCACCCCTGAGAGAGAGAGGTCAATGGGTAGAAAGTCCTAAGAGTGTTAAGAGCGTGTAGGTAGACAGCCCTGGGTCTTACTTGCTTACTTACTTACTTACTTGCTGTGTGACCTTGAGCTGGTTGCTCTGCCTTTCTGGGCCTCAGTTTCCTCACCTGTAAAATGGAGCTGAAGAGAAAGCTGTGATGAATACTGAATGAGACCCTGCCTAAGGGATTTGGAGGATACAAAATCCTACACAAATGACAATCAGAGTGGTTATCATTGTGAGGAATTTACCCTCAACCCAGTCCTGCCACTGAGGCCTGCCTTTGTGGAGAGAAACACACAGAGCAGCTTTGTGGATAGAAATGTGGAGAATCAAGGAGTGCCAGCCCCTGACAACCACTGGCTTTTGGACCCAGTGTCCTTGCTGGGGAAATCAGGAGTTGCTGACAAGGGAGAAGGAAGAACCGGAGGATGTGAAAGGTACAGGGGCTGGGAACGCGGTCTCGGACCCACAGTGGTCCTAGCTGGGGCTGGGACTCTTGGCAAATGAGCCGAGGTTGGGGCTGTGTAAGCTGAGGTGATTGTAGCTCTTGGCCACCGGAGTTTGAATCCCTTCCTTGAAAAGCTCACCTATCTCGATGCTCAGAGAAAACCAGGGAAGAGTTCGGTCTTTGAGGCTGGAGTTACAAAGAGGAGCAGGGCATCCCAAGGTTATGGCTGTAGAAGTTGGAAGACCCAGTAGAAACTGGTAAGCACCCAGGACTGTCCCTTCTTGGACTGTACTGGGTGATGTGTGTGGAGGTGCGGAGAGTTGTTGGTCTGCAGAGTGTTTAAGAACTCTCTCGGCTCCCAGATACCTGCTGACATCAGGGAAGCAGACATCCTGCCCTGCGTGCAGCTCAATGGATAGAGCCATCCTAGAGTCTAAAGGCAAGAGCCGTTCTCACATTATCATTTCTTCCTCAATGCACTTCTACCTCTGTCCGTCCTGGCTCCCATCTCCATGACAACCCACATCCCATCACAAGAGTTAGAATGGTCATCGAGGACTTTCCTAGTGATGCAGTGGATAAGAATCTGCCTACCAGTGCACGGGACACAGGTTGGATCCCTGATCCAGAAGATCCCACATGCTGTGGAGCAACTAAGCCCATGCGCCAGAACTGCTGAGCCCACGTGCCGAGAGCCCGGGCTCCACAAGAGAAGCCGTCTCAATGAGAAGTCCACGCACCACAAGGAAGTGCAGCCCCCGCTCACAGAAATGAGAGAAAGCCTATGCACAGCAAGGAAGATCTAGGGCAACCAAAATTAAATTAATTAATTAATTAAAGAATGGTCACTTGAAAGAGGTTGTGTATTTCTGTTGTATGTGGTGTGCATGTGTGGGCCCATGCACTCATGCTCATGCCCACAGGGGATGGATGATAAATTTCCATGTGTTTTTCTGGGATTCCCGTCCTATGCACTCTTAACTGACTCTTGGGATAGACAGTGACCTCTCTCTCCCAAGATGGACCCAGGGGCTCTGACCATCAGCAGGTATCCTCTCCATCATCTAGCATCTCTGCCTCAAAATCAAGAAAATACTAATATTCTGAACTCTGCTACAGTAATGGGGGAAAACAAAGGACTCATCTCGAAATATTTATCTGTACCCTAGTGTTATGGATTGAGTTGCACCCGCCCCCCCCCCCAAATTCATCTGTTGAAGTCCTCACCTCTAGGACCTCAAGCTGTGACTGTATTTGCTGGATTGGTGTTTGCAGAGGTACTTCACCTGAGATCACTGGGGTGGACCCTAATCCACTGTGCCTGGCTTCCTTACGAGGAGTTTGGGACACAGACACGCACAGAGGGAATACCATGACGATACAGGGAAAAGATGAGTGTCTGCAAGCAGAGAGAGGCCTCAAGAGGAACAACCCTGCTGACACCTAGACCTCGGACTTCTAGCCTCCAGGACTGTGAAGACTTAAATGTCTGTTGTTTAAGCCCCCCGGTCTGGGATCCTTTATTGTGGCAGCCCTAGCACACTATTACATGAATGACACAGAGAGACTGCAGACAGGGGTGTTAAGAGGGAAGGGGTCTTAACACATGGCCCACGGTCTCATGAAAACTCTCCAAGTCTTTTGAAATGGTTACCTTTCCTTTCTTAAAGAAATTTTTTATTATGAAAATGACATATACCCTTTAAAGAAACAATGGAAAATAATGGGGTTGGGGTCGGGGAACCTCCAGGGATTCATTGCTACCTGAGTACAACCAGCATTTGCTTTTTGTTTTGACCACGCCACATGGCTTATGGGATCTTAGTTTCTTGACTAGGGATCAAACCGTGCTCATGGCAATGAAAGCGCAAGTACTAACCACTGGACCACCAAGGGATTCCCCCAGTACAGCCACTGTTATTATTTCTGGACACTTTTTTGCCTTCCC
>SJYQ01093169.1:40607-100942 GCA_006410935.1 Redunca redunca
CTATCTCCCTCCATCTCTCTTCTCACTCGCTCACCATGCCCATCTCCCCTCCGCTTTCCCTCCTTCTGCCTCTCTTTCTTGACTGGACCATTCCTTTCCTTTGTCTCCTTGGCCAGCCTTTCTTTCCCACAACTCTCAGTCATGACTCCTTGGCCTTATAGTTCTATTGGGTTGATAGGTCTTTAGAGATGAATTTATCCATCTCATTTGAAAGGTTTTTCCTTGTATTGCTTTTTGAAAAATTGTGATAAAAATGCACAACAAAATCTGTTATCTTAACCACTTCGAAGTATACAGTTCAGTTGAACCAAGTATACAGTTCAGTTGTACTAAAACATGTCAACCATTTCATTTTGCAGATGGGAAGCCTGAGGCTCAGAGGGCATGGAACATGTCAAGGGACACGGCAGAGAGAGGACTCACACTCAGACTATGGATCGCCTTCTGGGTCCCGAAAGAGGGCAGGGCATGCCAAAGGGAAGAGGAGGAACAAGGTAGAGGGAGAGGTGTGTGGCATGGGCAGGAGGTGCTGGGTCATATTTAGACACTGGTCCGAACTCTGTTCTCTCCTCCTCTGCTGGAAAAGGCATGAACTATCAAATGAAAAGAATATACTCAGTGAAAGAAGTCAGGCACAAAAATCATCCATATACTGTATGATTCCATTTATAGGAGGTATCCAGAACAGGTAAATTCATCGGTGCAGAAAGTGGGTTGGTGGTGGTCAGGGGCTGGGAGAGACTAGAGAGTGACTGCTTAATGAGTAAAGGGTATTACTATTATGGGTGATGAAGAGTTTTGGGAACTAGACAGAGATGATGATCCCACAATACTGTGAAGACATTAAATGCCACTGAAACATAGTATTCATCCAAAGAACACTGTCTTTTATTATAGGTTAAATATTTAAAGAGGAACATAATAATGTATAATAATACATGCATAATAATAATATAACTGAAAACTACATTATATTTTGTATGTATTATTATCTACTGAATTTGTTTTCACTTATTTAAGAGGTGTTAATTGCTTCTTATGAATATGGAACTTTGTTTTCCTCGTAATGAAAAAAAAATGCCACTGAATGCTTTACTTTAAAATGGGTAGCTTTCTGTTCTGTGAAGGTCACCTTAGTTAAAAACATTCCCCCCCGCCAAGATTGTTAGTGAATCTTGCAGATGACAAAATATCACATAACAGATGTTCTCATGGGCATAGTTGTGGTGGTGACACTCACCAGACAGGAGACAGATGGGAGACACGGCCTTCCTTTTGCCTTGAAGGATTTCCTCGTCCACCTTGACAGTAGCTCGTAGGAGTGACCAGAGTGACAGTGTGCTCCCTTTCTGGATATTTTTTCGCCCTATCCCTCCTGCAGGCCCATGACAACAGTCGCTCATCCCTCATGACTTAATTCAGGTGTCAACTCTTTCCTGAAGCCCTCTTTGATTGCTCCCCACCCCCAGTTGCATGCCATGCTTATGTTCCCTGCATTTACCAGGACAGTTGCTGTGGAGTGATTATCCACTGACTTGTCTGCTCCCACCCTGTCTATGAGCCTGTTGAGATCAGGGACCTTTCAGAGGCAGAGTGGAAAGAAAACCATGTAGACCTTGATGCCACATCTACCTGGGTTCAAAGCTTGGCTTGGCCAACTTATTAGCTGGGTGACCTTGGGGCAAATTGCTTAGCCTTAGGAACATCAGTTTCACATCGGGAGAATGAAGATGAGATTTCCATTGTAGGGCTGTGTCAAGGCACCTTGATTATATAATCTTATTCCCTGAGAGATTTTTATCTTTTTCTTCTCCAGCTCCTCTTCCTTTTCCATTATGATTATTTACTTTTGATTTTTCCCTTAGTTTCAGCCCTTTCTGAATATTTTCAAACTGTCTCTCTGACCAGGTGAACAGCAGAATGGGTACCTGGTGTCCATGGGGGAGGGCTGCAGTGGTGCACATGGGGTGAGCTGAGTGAGGGGGGTAAATATCTGGGAACAGTGATGTCTGCTGCCATCGCCTAGGGACAGGAAAGGACAGTGTTAGCTTGGATTGCCAGCTCATCCTGTGTGATGCAGCCAGAGAGTCACCCTCTCTGAGCCTCTACTTCTGGTTGTGTAAGTGGGGGTTCATGTGAGGACTTCCCTGGAGTGTGATGAGGGTGAAATACACACCCATGGAAAGGTCCGTATTGTCAAAGCTATGGTCCTTCCAGTGGTCATTTTCAGATGTGAGAGTTGGACCATAAGGAAGGCTGAGCACCAAAGAATTGATGCTTTCAAACTGTGGTGCTGGAGAAGACTGTTGAGAGTCCCTTGGGCAGCAAGGAGATCAAATCAGTCCATCCTAAAGGAAATCAGTCCTGACTATTCATTGGAAGGACTAATGCTGAAACTGAAGCTCCAATACTTTGGCCACCTGATGAGAACAGCTGACTCACTGGAAAAGACCCCGATGCTGGGAAAGATTGAAGGCAGGAGGAGAAGGGGACGACAGGGGATGAGATACTTGGATGGCATCACTGACTTGATGGGCATAAATTTTGAGCAAACTCCGGGAGATAGTGAAGGACTAGGAAGCCTGGCATGCTGCAGTCCATGAGGTCGCAGAGTCAGACACAACTGAGCGACTGAAAAACAACAACATGGAAAGACCTGATGCAGACAGAGGTCACAGGAATGGAGCGTGTGCTCAAAAGCTGCACATGTGCAGACATACCACCAGATGCCTTGCTTTTGTAGTATCCCTGCTAAATTGGAGAATGATGTCATGCACAGAAATAGAAATGTACTCAGCTGTTTGCTGGGTTCTGAACAGATTCTTCAGTCAGTGAGCTTTCAGGAACTCCAACTTTCTACCCAAATTCTTAAAATGATTTGCAGACAAGTAAGAAAGGAGACAACTTGGCAACTGAACAACAATAAGGAAGGAGTTCGG
This sequence comes from Redunca redunca, assembly GCA_006410935.1. NCBI lineage: Eukaryota > Metazoa > Chordata > Mammalia > Artiodactyla > Bovidae > Redunca > Redunca redunca. The sequence goes on from SJYQ01093169.1 coordinate 43,547, forward strand.
TTTCCCAGGTAGTTCAGTGTCTGCCAATACAGGAGATGTAAGAGACGTGGGTTTGATCCCTGGGTTGAGAATATCTCCTGGAGCGGGGCAGGGCAACCCACTCCAGTACTCTTGCCTGGAGAATCCCGTGGACAGAGGAGCCTGGCAGGCTACAGTCCACGGGGTCACAAAGAGTCAGAAATGACTGAAGCGACCTAGCACACACACAAGAAAGGACACTTCTGTTCTTTTTTTGCCTTTTTAAAATGGAAGTTAAAGTTGATTTACAATGTTGTATTAGTTCCTGGTGTCTGGCAAAGTTCAGTTTTATATATATGTGTGTATATATGTATAAATTCTTTTGCATATTCTCCATTGTAGTTTATTACAAGATTTTGAGTATAGTTCCCTATACGATACAGTAGGACATTGTTCTTTATTTTATGTCTAGTAGTTTTTATCTGCTAATCCTAAACTCCTAATTTATCCATCCCCCATCTTTTCCCACTTTGGTAACCATAAATTTGTTTTCTCTGACAGTATGTTTCTGTTTTGTAAATAAGTTCATTTGTATCATATGTTAAATTCCACATATAAGTGATATCATGACATTTGTCTCTCTTGGACTTACTTCACTTAGTATGGTAATCTAAATTGGATAATCATCCATGTTGCTGCAAATGGCATTATTTCACTCTTTTTATGGCTGGAGTAATAGTCCATCACATATGTATATATGTATATATTTTTATATCGCATCTTCATCTATTTATTTGTCGATGGACATTTAGATTGCTTCCATGTCTTGGCTATTGTAAATAGTGCTGCCATGAACATTAGGGTGAATGTATCTGTTTGAATTAGAGTTTTGGGGGCATTCCTGTCGTCACAGCTGGTGCCTGCTCTTGCAGGCTGAGAGGTGAGCAGGTAAGGAACCAGAGGCAGAAAGTGACACCCCCACTTGAATTCCCTCAGACCACTAGTGTGGGCTAAGGCCCCCCACTCTTGTTGGGTGACAAGGGTTGAGAAGCATGACCTGGACACGTGAAAGTCAAGTCCCAGTGTTGAGTGACTTTGAAGCAAGAAGGGAGATGGGAGTCCCACTCTCCAGGCTGAGTAGGCTATAGCAACCAGCTCCCTAAAGACTCTAAACTCCAGGGCAAGAGCCCAGTTGAAGTCTTAGATCTATAAGTGATAAAGAAACATCAGTAGGATGAATCAAAAACATGGGCTGGTCCCTGAATTCCCTCTTCTCACTTCCTTCCCTACTCAATGGAAGGAAATATTCTGCAAATTCTAGACCACCTGGGAACTCAAGGAGGTGCTCTATCCACTTGAGCTCAGTCTCTCTATTTGTCAAATGGACACAATCTACCCATTTCAGCAGATTCCTGTCTAAGATGCTCTGTTAAGGCTCCCATGCAGGGTGGGGTTTCACACAGGCTCAGCAGAGCCATTCCTCTCTCCTCTCTTACGCTATATGGAACCACTTACCTCTCCAGACTTCCGTCTTCTCTGAAAAGTGGAGGAAGCGTGTTGCCCCTGTTCCCACAAAGGGAAGTGCGTGAGCTGCAAAGGCAGTGGTTGGACTCCCCGTCCCCTCTGAGCCCAGGAAGTGCGGAGTGGGCAGTGCAGGAGGCCAGAGATGTCCCAGGAGCCAGCACTGCTCTGGAGCATGGTCCCTCCTTCCATGGACACCCTCCTGGTCTGTTCCCAGTTCTTCTTGACTCTCAAGCTCTGAAGAAACAAGATCCTAGTCTGGCTCCATCCTCGTCTGTTTCCTGAGATTCCTTCAGAGGTCCGCGGACTGACCGCCCATCCTGGGCTGAAGGAAAGAGTCTTCTGGGTCTTTCTTTAGGCCCGCCTTATCTGCAATAGATGGGACAGACCTGAGAACCTTTCTCTTCATGATGTGAAACCAGTCAGTGGATCCCTAACAGGTATTCTCTGAGCAAAATACCTAGGAAAATACTTCTTCCATTAAAGAGGATGCAGTTACAATACAGATCAATATATTAATATGTCTACTATGGTACTTGAAATAGCTGTGGATACATGTAATTTTGTACATGCATGTAAATATGTATATACGCCTCCAAGCATTTCTTCACCAGCTCTCTATGCCCTACAGTTCAAGCTGCTGTAAAGTCTTTCTTGAAACATCACAGTAAATATCCATATAGATATATACACATGTAAGAGGTGATAATATTCCTACATGGTGTTAACCCTGGGCATAATTCCAGCCATTTTGCATTTTTCAACTCATCTATCATCTAAATGAGTTTGAGCAAACTCCGGGAGATATTGAAGGACAGGAAAGCCTGCATGCTGCAGTCCACGGGGTCGTGGAGAGTCGGACATGACTTAGCAACTGAACAACAGCAATCCTCTAGAACTATCATTATTTCCATTTTACAGATGGAAAAAGTAAGGCTTCAGAGAGGCTAAATATCTTGCCCAAAGTCACACAGCAGATAAATAACAGAGCTGGGATTTGAACCCAGGCAGTCTGGCTCCAGACCCTGTGCTCTTCATTCTATAATCTCCTGACACTCACCAGCAGCAGCCTCTGATGCGTACATCTTCTGCAGAATCAGCCCCTTCAACCACTCTTCACCCACTCTGGAACCTACCTCCCTATTACCTAAAACCCTCCAGCTTACCCCTCACCCCCATCTTTGGGATAGCAGTGAAACCCCTTCAGCAGGTCCTAATGCCCTCCTCTGCCTCATTTTTAGAAGTGGGTCCTTTGCAACATGCACTTGAGGATCAATATCTCTGTCTTTTTCAGTATGAAGCCTCCTTTATAATGTCAAAATAATTCTTGAACTGAGCACGGTAATAGTTCTACTTTTAGTATCTATTGATTTAGAAAACATCTACCAGCAAAGAGCTACCATGAATTCCATAATACTTTAAAATATATTTGATGAATTGTGATATGTGATATATTACTTTTTCAGTTTATAAATCAGGCTGGATTCAGAGATAAATTCTCAGACTTATACTAAATCCCTCAACCCAGAGATCCTTCTCCCTTAGCTAGGAAATCACTGTTTTTCTCCACTCTTTCAAAATCTTGCAAGTTCCCAAGGCACATTTGAACATTCTGAAAGCTTGTCCTGGAGTGACCCTTCCTAAGGACTCAGTTTAAGCACCACCTCCTCTGGGAAGTCCTTCCTGACTCATGTCATCACCCCATCATTGCCCAGCTAATAGTTCTGCTCCATCGCCTCTGCACCACGGCTCTTCTTTACCATCGCTCAGTCACACTGTCCCATCGTCATTTGTTTGCAAACACTACTGTATAATTTGGCCAAGTACAGGAGCCTTGGCATCCATGAGACCCAGCTTTCTGTCTTGGCTGTAGCATCTTCTAGCTTTGTGAACTTGGGCAAGCTTGAGCAAATGCCTTCTGTATTTTTGAGCATCAGATTCTTCACCTGTAAAATGAGGATGCTTGTACCACCTGTTTTCCTAGCATCACCTGACACATTTCTGATAACAGAGCCATTCTTTCCTCTTTTCTTCATCTCTATTTTAAAATAAAGAATCCATTCTATGTGGTTTGATGGGGCTGCAGTGGTGGTAGGTGTTCCAGACCTGGACAAAAGGAGGGCTCCATCTCCTACTCATAGTAATTGGCTTGAAAGTAGGCATGTTGCTCCAAACAAGCTAATCCAGTCCTATCTGGAACTTTCTGTAAGAAAATAAGAAGAGATTTTCTTGTCACTCAGGGGTTGCTATGCAGGTAAATGTGGCTCTAGAGGGGTGGACCACTATCTTACCTATCACATAGAAATAATCTAAGAAATAGAGCAGAAGATGAAACATTGACTACATCATACAAGTCTCTTGATCAACCATTCCTGAAGACAGTGAACTCCTGGGTTTCTAATTATAAAAGCTAACAAATCCTTCCCCATCCCTTTCCTTTTAAACTTAAACTAGCATGAATCAAGTTTATTTCCCTTGTACCAAAAAGAATTCTATGGCAGTCTATTACATTGGTGGTTCTTGATGAACCATGCTTTTTAGTATTCATGCCCCGGAGTTGTCAACTCCTATTGACTAAGGGTGGGGCTTGCAAGTGATCAATGAAATGAGATGGAAGTGATGCTGTGCCTATTCTGGGCCTAAGTCTGAAGAAGGCTTGACAGCTTCTGTCCTCTTGGAAGGCCTGAGTGGCCCTGTAAGTTCAGGAGAGACCATGTGAAGATGCCACATGAAGAGAAAGACATCCAGATGCCACATAGAGAGATAGAAGCTCAGTTTTCTGTTGTCCCAGCTGAGTCCAGTCCCCTGTCAACCTTCCAGCTGAGTGTAGCCACATAAGTGCTCACAAGCAAGACCAGATAAATCATCCAGTCTAGTCCTGTTCATATTACAGTATTTGGAGTGATGATAAAATGATTGCTGTTTTAAGCCACTGTGATTTGATGTAGCTTATTATACAGCAGTAAATAACAGGAGCACTGACTAATATACTTCTTCACAGGGCTGTTGTTAGAACTAAGATACTGCATGTAAATTGCTTAGCATAGTGCCTGGCACATAGAAAATGCTCATTAAGTATCAACTATTCCTTTTCTTATCATTGTTATTATTATTGTTACCCAAATTTTGTTGTTATCCAAATGTTTGCTGCCCAAATTAGATTGTGATCTCATTGTATCATGTACATTGCTATATCCCTGGGATCCAGCCCAGAACATGAGATAAGTTTAGCATTCTGTCAATGTTGTTTTCAATGAATGAATGAATGAATGAACAGCAAAAGAAGTATTCACAAATGCAAAATTCTGTGCACCATGCATAGTTTATCTTTAGCATGTATTTTTGATCTGTGTATACTTCAGATGGAATTCAATCCAAAGTTGTCTAGACCACTGAGAGTCTAGAAGACTTTCCAGGACAATTGATCTCTTTGTAGTAACTCAGTGATCCAGATTGAGGGAGATTTCAGAAGTCTGTGGCTATACCATCTAGAACATGGCCTCTGATTGGGTAGTATATCAGGTGAACACAGACATGGTGAACACCACATTGGCTCTTAAATTCTTGCCGGTAGAAGGGCACACCGTACTTCCTGTTACACTTCGTTGGCCAAAGCTAGTCACATGGCCCCATCTAATTTCATATGTGACAGAGGGCTGTTCTCAGGAAGAGGGAATTCCTTAAACCTTCCCCCCTCCCAGCAGGTGCTTATGCTTTATGGGCAAGATGGTCAACAGCTCTACCGCTAGAATAGCCCTGGTATAGTGAAAAGCAAGGTAATACTCCATGCATCTCATTTTACAGAGAGAAAACCAAGACTAATAAGCAAAGTGACTTCCTTAGACCCCCAAGATTGGTCAATTTTTAATCAAAAAATTAATATATATGAGACAATGCTAGTCTAGCAGAATGTTAAGAGTAATTTTCTGCAGTGGGGACATGGTGTTCAGTAGAATTCCCTAAATTTTTCTGTACATTTGACATTTTCTGTAATGTTGGAAATTTAAATTTACTTTTAAAATAGTTAACATTAATACATTTACATTATTCAAAATTCAGAAGGTATCAAAAGTTAAATATTATAAAGTCTTCCTTCTCCCCTGTCCCAGGTTCCCAGGTTCTTTCCCAAAGGGAACCAATGTTATCAGCTTCTTATGATTCCTTCAAGAGATATTCTGTGTCTGGGCAACCACAATTGCAAACAGATGCAGGCTTCTCCATTAAAAAAATAAAATAAAATATTATTAGGTAGCAGAGTTTTGCCAAGAGAACACACTGGTCATAGCAAACACCCTCTTCCAACAACACAAGAGACGACTCTACCCATGGACATCACCAGATGGTCAATACCAAAATCAGATAGATTAAATGTTTGGTAGCTGTAGATGGAGAAGCTCTATACAGTCAGTGTAAACAAGACCAGGAGCTGTCTGGCTCAGATCATGAACTCCTTATTGCCAAATTCAGACTTAAATTGAAGAAAGTAGGGAAAACCACTAGACCATTCAGGTACGACCTAAATCAAATCCCTTATGATTATACAATGAAAGTGACAAATAGAGTCAAGGAATTAGATCTGATAAACAGAGTGCCTGAAGAACTATGGACAGAGGTTCGTGACATTGTATGGGAGGTGGTGATCAAGGCTATCCCCAAGAAAAAGAAATGCAAAAAGGCAAAATGGTTGTCTGAGGAGGCCTTACAAATAGCTAAGAAAAGAAGAGAAGCTAAAGACAAAGGAGAAAAGGAAAGATATACCCATCTGAAGGCAGAGTTCCAAAGAATAGCAAGGAGCGATAAGAAATCCTTCCTCAGTGATCAGTGCAAAAAAATAGAGGAAAACAATAGAATGGGAGACTAGAGATTGCTTCAATAAAATTAGAGATACCAAGGGAATATTTCATGCAAAGATGGGCTCAATAAAGGACAGAAATAGTATGGATCTAACAGAAGCAGAAGATATTAATAAAAGGTGGCAAAAATACACAGAAGAACTATACAAAGAAGATCTTCATGAACCAGATAACCATGATGGTATGATCCCTCACCTAGAGCCAGACATCCTGGAATGCAAAGTCAAGTGGACCTCAGGAAGCATCACTATGAATAAAGCTAGTGGAGGTGATAGAATTCCAGCTGAGCTATTTTGTGTCCTAAAAGATGATGCTGTGAAAATGCTGCACTCAATATGCCAGCAAATTTGGAAAACTTAGCAGTGGCCACAGGACTGGAAAAGGTCCATTTTCATTCCAATCCCAAAGAAAGGCAATGCCAAAGAATGCTCAAACTACTACACAATTACACTCATCTCACACACTAGCAAAGTAATGCTCAAAATTCCACAAGCCAGGCTTCAACAGTAGGTGAACCATGAACTTCCAGATGTTCAAGGTGGATTTAGAAAAGGCAGAGGAACCACAGATCAAATTGCCAACATCCATTGGATCATCAAAACAGCAAGAGAGTTCCAGAAAAACATCTATTTCTGCTTTATTGACTATGTCAAAGCCTTTGACTGTGTGGATTACAGTAAATTGGAAAATTCTTAAAGAGGTGGGAATACCAGATCACCTTACCTGTGTCCTGAGAAATCTGTATGCAGGTCAAGAAGCAACAGTTAGAACCGGACATGGAACAATGGACTCGTTCCAAATTGGAAAAGGAGTATGTCAAGGCTATATATTGTCACTCTGCTTATTTAACTTATATGCAGAGTACATCATGTGAAATGCTGGGCTGGGTGAAGCACAAGTTGGAATCAAGATTGCTGGGAGAAATATCGATAACCTCAGATATGCAGATGGCACCACTCTTATGGCAGAAAGCGAAGAGGAACTGAAGAGCCTCTTGATGCAAGTGAAAGAGGAGAGTGCAAAAGCTGGCTTAAAATGCAACATTCAAAAGACGAAGATCATGACATCTGGTTCCACTACTTCATGGCAAATAGATGGGGAAACAATGGAAACAGTGACAGATTTTATTTTCTTGGGCTCCAGAATCACTGAAGATAGTGATGTAACCATGAAATTAAAAGACACTTACTCCTTGGAAGAAAAGTTATGACCATATTAAAAAGCAGAGACATTACTTTGCTGACAAAGTTCTGTCTAGTCAAAGCTATGGTTTTTCCAGTAGTCATGTACGGATATTAGAGTTGGACCATAAAGAAAGCTGAGCACTGAAGAATTGATGCTTTTGAACTGTGGTGTTGAAGAAGACTCTTATGAGTCCCTTGGACTGCAAGGAGATCAAACCAGTCAATCTCAAAGGAAATCAGTCCTGAATATTCATTGGAAGGACTGATGTTGAAGCTGAAACTCCAATACTTTGGCCACCTGATGTGAAGAACTGACTCATTTGAAAAGACTCTGATGATGGGAAAAAATTAAAGGCAGGAAGAGAAGGGGACAACAGAGGATTAGATGGTTGGATGGCATCACTGACTCGATGGACATGAGTTTGAGCAGGCTCTGGGAATTGGTGATGGACAGGGAAACCTGGCATGCTGCAGTCCATGGGGTCGCGCAGAGTTGGACACAACTGAGTGACTGAGCTGAACCCACTGTACACACAGCTATGCATTGAGAATGTCCCTTGCACTAGCTAAATGCTTTGTACCCAATATCTCTTTAATCCTCATAGCAACTCTGTGAGGGAATTGTGATGTCCCCATTTCATGGATGAGAAAACTGAGCCACAGAGAAATTAAGTGAATTGTTCCAAATCCTATGATAATATGTGGCAGCATTAAGATGCTAATCTAGGCTTTCTGACCCCAAATTCTGGGCTATGAGCTGCCACCTGCAGCACAGGCATGGAGGATCAGGGGGATGTTCTGGTATTTTGTACACAAGGATGACATTGAAACACACTCCTTCTGATAGGACTCAAACCCAGCCATGCCTCAGACTAGGACTTGAACTACAGTTCTTGGCTTAGAGGGGAAGCAAACATACTATCTTTTAGTTGAAACATCTCATTTGATCTCAGGACTTACTGGAGCTCAGGTTCTTTTGTCTTGATGCAGAAAGGATTCAGCATGAGGCAAAGTGATGGGCAAAGAGTGAATTTATCAGCATAAGATGCTTGTGAGAGATACAAGCAGGCAGGCAAGGGAGTGCAGCCCTGAGAACAAAGAGGGCTACATTTTTATAATTAAAGAAAAAGTGGGGACTGAAGAAGACTATCTTCTTTCCCCAAAGGGCAGACATCAAGGCTTACATCATTAGTTCCTCCTTTGATCCTTTATGGTCTAACTGGGACTGTTGTGGTGCTATTTAAATAACTAGTATGTTGGCACCGAGTGGTAACATATACTAACATATGGTGATTCAGCTCAGGTTTCAGTGTAATATCCACCTTCCCCTAGTTTTTTCACCTTTCACCTATATTCCTGTATTAACTACATGCAGAAATGCTAGTCTTCAAGGCCCATTAACACCTTGACTTCATGTAACAAGATTCAGACTCCATAGCTATTGTCTTGTGTTTTAACTATCATGATTGGTGGCTTGAATGTGCCTGGTCTTCCTTCATGGCAAAGTAGATTGTTGCCAGGTTATTGGATTCTTCTCTTCCATGGTCATTAGCTTACAACAATCTCCCAGACTTCCTGCAACATCTGTCTTCGATCCCCTAGCATGGTATAGAGTTTTCTAAATGAAGCTAGAAATGAGAACAGGTATATCGCTGTGTGAACTAAGTCCCATTCGAGTGTTAATGAGACTCCAGTGCATCCTGCTACTTTTCACTGAGTCTTACCCAAGCAGTGTCTCCTGGGATGGAAACAGATTTACAGCTGTCACAGTGACTAAGCAGGGATAACCAGAAGCAATTTTGTCTCTTCTGTCCCACCCCAGGGCTAGGGGGCTTGTTCCTGCTCTGATCCTGTAAGCAATTATCTCACTCTTTGGGTAATTAAAAGTGCTTTCATGCTGGTAGACACCCCAGGTATATCAGTTCATTAACTAACAAGTTGAGTTTTATTTAATGGTTGAAATTACAAATTTTATTCAGAGATAAAGCCTCACCACTCCTCTGGCTGCCAGAGAAGGAGCCTGCAATGGGAAAAGGGAATGGGGCCACATTTCTTGATTCTCTGTATTTCACTCTAATTACTCATTCTCTAGCTTGCTAGGAATTGATGTTAAGAGGACAGGGAGGTTCTTGCCTCTGTGGCACTCTTGGGAAGGAGTGTAGGCTCTTTCTGGGTTTGAAAGTGAAAATGTTAGTCACTCTGTCAGGTCCCACTCTCTGGACTGCAGCCCGCCAGGCTCCCCTGTCCATAGAATTCTCCAGGCAAGATTACTGGAGTGGGTGACCATTTCCTTCTCCAGAGGATCTTTCCAACCCAGGAATCGAACCTGAGTCTCCCACATTGCAGGCAGATTTTTTACTATCTGAGCCACCAGGGATCAGATGTTTAAAGTTGAATGTTTTAGGAGGCCATTTATGTGGATTCTTTGGAGATTCTCATTGCTAAGAACTTTCCCCTCCTTTGTGGGTGACATTTCTCAGAAAGGACACTGAAGACTCCTCTCTTGACCCCTGGGCATCCACCTCCAGCCCTCCAGCAGTTTTCTGCTGAGGTCTGTTCATTCGTCTAGGCAGCGGTCAAGGGCAGGATCTGAGACCATCTTTTGCTAGCTTGTTCTCTTCTGTGGTCATGTCTACAGAAGATAAGCTCCCCAGACAGCATTAGACTCTCTGTAGCTAGGAGTATTGTCACTTGTCAATCAGAGTTATGTACTCTGCTGCCCCTGACCACTTCATCAGACAACAATCTATGAGGCTTTAAGTATCCAGAATACCTGAGTCAGCCTTTTGCTTTTGCCTGCTTGGAGCTTCTCAAGCACTCCCTGGTGGATTAATCTGCAAAGATGGCCACCAACAATTCCTCTCATCTGTATGTACACTCCACTGATCTCAGCAAGAGGTAGTCTTTCCTCCTCTCTTTTGATGGGTGGAGATGATCTCACAATGTATTTGACCAACTGAAAAGGTACAAGTGATTTGTGCAAGTTCTGGAACCTGAACTTCAAGATACTGTGTAGCTTCTACTTTTACTTTTTTGGGATCCAATTGCCATGTAGAGAAGCTCAGGCTAGACTTCTGAATGATGAGAAACCAGATGAAAAGAGACAGACCTGGCCAGTCCTCCACCATTCCAGCTAGTCTAGGTTTCAGCTAAATGCAGTCACAAGAGTGACCCCAACTGACATCATGTGGAAGAAGAACTGCCCAGCAAAACCCAGCTGACCTACAGAATCATGAGACATAATGCATTGTCGCTTTAAACCACTAGTCATGACAATAGAAAATTGAAATTAAATTTGGTACCTAGAAGTTGGTGCTCCTGGAACCTAGAAGACATGGCATTGTCTTTGGGACTTCATGGCAGGTGGAGTAGGAGGGTATGGAGGAGATTGTTAGTGAGGCTGCAAGAGCATTGAGAAAATTTCTCCTAGAGGCTGTGGAAAGGTGGACTCCTTCATATAATATCAGAGCTTTTAACAATACTGTTATCTCCAATAATGCAGATGATAGAAAACTACTTCATGCATTTATGGATATTCTAAAAAGATTTTCCAGGCCAAATGCTGAAATGACAGCTTATTTTACTGATATGTAATAGGTATTTCAAGAGAAAATTAAATTGAAGAAGGAAATTTACAGGTAGAATTTTGAGACAACAGAGGACCTGGAACAATTTCTCTAGTCAGCAAAAAAATTCTCAAAATAAGAAATAGTCTCAGGGCAAAGATAAAACATCAGTTCAGTTCAGTCACTCAGCCATGTCTGACTCTTTGCAACCCCGTGAATCACAGCATGCCAGACCTCCCTGTCCATCACCAAATCCTGGAGTTTACCCAAACTCATGTCCATCGAGTAGGTGATGCCATGCAGCCATCTCATCCTCTGTCGTCTCCTTCTCCTCCTGCCCCCAGTCCCTCCCAGCATCAGGGTATTTTCCAATGAGTTAGCTCTTCGCATGAGGTGGCCAAAGTACTGGAGTTTCAGCTTCAGGATCAGTCCTTCCAATGAACACCCAGGACTGATCTCCTTTAGGATGGACTGGTTGGATCTCCTTGCAGTCCAAGGGACTCTCAAGAGTCTTCTCCAACACCACAGTTCAAAAGCATCAATTCTTCGGTGCTCAGCTTTCTTCACAGTCCAACTCTCACGTCCATACATGACCACAGGAAAAACCATAGCCTTGACTAGATGGACCTTTGTTGGCAAAGTAATGTCTCTGCTTTTGAATATGCTATCTAGGTTGGTCATAACTTTCCTTCCAAGGAGTAAGCGTCTTTTAATTTCATGGCTGCAGTCACCATCTGCAGTGATTTTGGAGCCCCCCAAAATAAAGTCTGACACTGTTTCCACTGTTTCCCCATCTATTTCCCATGAAGTGATGGGACCAGATGCCATGATCTTCGTTTTCTGAATGTTGAGCTTTAAGCCAACTTTTTCACTCTCCTCTTTCACTTTCATCAAGAGGCTTTTTAGTTCCTCTTCACTTTCTGCCATAAGGGTGGTGTCATCTGCATATCTGAGGTTATTGATATTTCTCCCGGCAATCTTGATTCCAGCTTGTGCTTCTTCCAGCCCAGCGTTTCTCATGATGTACTCTGCATAGAAGTTAAATAAGCAGGGTGACAATATACAGCCTTGACGTACTCCTTTTCCTATTTGGAACCAGTCTGTTGTTCCATGTCCAGTTCTAACTGCTGCTTCCTGACCTGCATACAGATTTCTCAGGAGGCAGGTCAGGTGTTCTGGTATTCCCATCTCTTTCAGAATTTTCCAGTTTATTGTGATCCGCACAGTCAAAGACTTTGGCATAGTCAATAAATCAGAAATAGATGTTTTTATGGAACTCTCTTGCTTTTTCCATGATCCAGCAGATGTTGGCAATTTGATCTCTGGTTCCTCTGCCTTTTCTAAAGCCAGCTTGAACATCTGGAAGTTCACGGTTCATGTATTGCTGAAGCCTGGCTTGGAGAATTTTGAGCGTTACTTTGCTGGTGTGTGAGATGAGTGCAATTGTGCGTTAGTTTGAGCATTCTTTGGCATTGCCTTTCTTTGTGATTGGGATGAAAACCGACTTTTCCCAGTCCTGTGACCACTGCTGAGTTTTCCAAATTTGTTGGCATATTGAGTGCAGCACCTTCACAGCATCATCTTTCAGGATTTGAAATAGCTCAACTGGGATTCCATCACCTCCATTAGCTTTGTTTGTAGTGATTCTTTCTAAGGCCTGCTTGACTTCACATTCCAGGATGTCTGGCTCTAGGTGAGTGATTACACCATTGTGATTATCTGGGTTGTAAAAAAAAAAAACAGAGAGGAAACATAGGGGCCAGTAAAATATGGCTTCAGGATAAAGATCATATCAAAGCTGTAAGACCTCTTTTAAAGACTTTGTTAACATTTGGGGTTTTTCTTTATAGACCCTCTCAGATAGACAAAGATTTCAAAAATCTTAAGGGTGTGTTCCCACACAGCCTGCCACGCTCAAAGAAGAAAGAAACCTATCTTGGATAGAATTATGGGTAGGTCTTTTGGGACATAGAGTAAACACCAGTAACATTCATGTGAAAGTAAAAGTTGCTCAGTCCTTTCTGACTCCTTGCGACCCCATGGACTATACAGTCCATGGAATTCTCCAGGCCAGAATACTGGAGTGGGTAGCCTTTCCCTTCTCCAGGGGATCTTCCCAACCCAGGGACTGAACCCAGGTCTCCTGCATTGCAGGCAGATTCTTTAACAGCTGAGCTATGAGGTAAGCCCGATAAGATTCATAGGAAACTTATTAAATTTTTAAGGAGAGTGATTGGTGATAGGATCATTAGGCTAGACTCAAAGGGAGACAATTCAAATTGAAAAGAGATCTTTGGGATCCCAACTTTCTACAGTTAGGAAGCAAGTTGAGGAAGCTGTTCTGCTGCAGAAGAGATGCCATTTCTTATGGAAAAGAAGACTCAGAAGGTGGAGCCAAGAGCCAAGAATAGTGAATTAAGGAATTACTTCCTAGTGAAGCAGCTTTTCCTGCCCTAGAGTAGGGGACAATGGTAACATGTACTCAGCTGGATTTCAAGATTTTCTATGGACCAGTGGCTGCTATGTGCTCCCCTTTCCTCCTCTTTTTGTAAAGGCCTCACCATTGTATGCTGGGTACATAGGGGCAGAAAACTTGTCTTTTGGTTCACGAATCTCTGAATCAAGAGGAAACTGAACTTGAGGAGCTGCATCTGAGGAGCCTCATTTGTGCCTGGATGGGAAATGATGAGATCCTGGACCTTAATTTTACTGTCAAACTGAGAAGAGACTTTGGGGATCTTGGGACAGTGAAGTGTATCTTATATGTTTGATATCTGTGGCCAAAGGGCAGACTGGAGTGAATTAACAATAGCTGTGAGTTCTTTGCATCTTCTTTCATCAAAAAGTGCAGTGTCTATCATCCTCTTTGAGTTTGGGCTGCTCTGTGACTTGCTTTGACTGATACAATGCAGCAGAAAGCCAGCTACCCCATAAAGACATCTGATCACTCTGCCAGAGAGAGAAGTCCTGGAGGATGAAGGACAACAAAGGGTAAGAGAGAGCCCAGCCATTCCACTAATTCCCAGTGGTGCCAGGGGGTGATAGAAAAGCCATTTTAGATCCTCTAACTTGTTGAAGAAACTTAGCCAACACTCCATGGAGCAGGGGGCTGTTCCCACCAAGCTTTGCCTAGTTGCAGAATCATGAGCCAATAAATAGTCATTATTTTAAGACACTAAATGTTGGGCTTAACATAACTCAGTAGTAGAAAACTGATACAGGAGTTGTTACCAGAAGTGGGATTTGAACCTACACAAATGTTGAATCCACTGACAACATGTGCCTCACTGGATATCATATTTCTATGGGCCTATTGATGCCTATGTACCTTCTGTTTTCTCTCTTCTTATTTTTTAATGGAAGCATCTATTACAGTTATCTCACACTGTGTGAGCATGCATGGGCATGCCACTCCTCCCATCAAAATGCAGAATTTATTTCTCCAACCTCTTGACTCTTGGATGTCCTTCTGACTTGCTTTGACCAACAGCATGGGTAGAAATTACACTCTGAGTTTCTGAGCCTAAACTTTAAGATGCCTTGTAGTGTCCACCTTTGTTTTCTTAGGACCCAACCATCCTCCAGCAGAGCTTGAGCTAAATCACTGAATGATGAGCGCCTACACAGAGAGACAGAGTCCCAGCCAGTCTCTAGTCCTTCCAGTTCACCCCACCTGATGTGCCAGACTTGTGGGTGAAGCTTCCTTGATTTCCCAGTTACACCTAAATCCCAGCTGAGTGTAGCCGTGTAACTAATCCTCAAATGACACCACGTGGAGCAAAAAACCACCCAACCCAAAGAATCATTAGAAATAGTGTATCATTGAGGATTAAGTTTTGAGATTTTCTTCCCCCACAGTAATAGGTAATTGAAGTATACCCCCAATAATTACCCCTCAGGGTTGGGGTACATTCTCCAACACATCCCACTAAAGAAAAGTTTTCAACCTTCAGCTTCTCTGCCTCTCCAACTTTAACCCTCTTGTAGCTCCCAGTGGATGAGAGGCCAAGGGTAACACAACTGTTTTTTTGTTTTTTTTTTTTTTTTTTTTCAGTTTATCATTTTTGCAAGACCAGAGTAAGGGATCTAGTAAAGGGCTTGGCAAACCATAGTCCAAATCCAGCCAACCACCTCCCCTCTCCAGTTTTACTGAGTTATAGTTTGTTTAATGGCTCATAAGTTATGGCCCACCAAGCCTAAAGTATTTAGTATCTGGCCCTTTAAGAGAAAATTTCCAATCTAGAATCTTTCTTTGGTATGTGGGAACAGTTGGCAGCTCTTGTGTTGGTCCCTGAGCTAAAAATCAGATGACAATACTTCAGTTTCAGCATACTGTTTCAGGTGTTTGACAAATAGAGCATTCAATGGCCACATAAACTTGAGAAATGCACAGTGGAAGAAGCAACATGTAAATAAGTTTCTTTAATTGCAGTCTTCTCTCCAAAGGGGCAAAAAGAGGCCTCTCATATGCTGTTATGCTGTTTTTCTAAATGTCCTGGAACCTTTTCCACTGGAGGGTCTTATATGATTTCTGCCCCATGTGACACACTTTGGGAACTCCTGCTTTCTGATTCAAAAGATGGTGAACATTCAGAGAAGTGCCAAGAAGCCGGTCTGAATTCTTGATCCTATGCCTTCATCTTAACCATTTTGCCCTCTTTCCTCCCTAGGATTTTATCTGGCTGTCTGTTCTTCTTGGTCAGAGGCAAGTTTAATTCACACTAGGGTATGAGAGACTTAATGGTCTCTAGTGGAGGGGAGGGGAGTGGAGGGGTTGAAGATCTCACGTTTGAAGGATGACAGGAAAGGACAAAGTTGAATCCAGGGATGCTCACTTTTCTCTTTTTTGTCACCATCAAAGTTGTGATTTGTCAGCCAGCACCTCTCCTGTAACAGTTCTGTAGCTTGCCAGAGTTACTTCTGAACAAGTTTCTTTATGATCAGAAGGAATATTTTATGCCAGGAGGAAATTAATCTGCTCAGACTTGCTGCATATCCCCCTGACATGATGGGCTCCTCTGTCAAAGGATGTTTTAACTTCCAGCTTCTTCCTTTGATTGCATTCAAAAGGACCCGACAATGCTGAGCCATCATTTCAGCTCCTAAGAGCTTTTCTCTGCATTTGCCGTCATCCCAGGAACTCAAGAAGAATTAACTTGCAGTGGAAACGGCAGAGAGAGGGATACTCTTCTCTCTTTGCAAAGCTAATTTTGGTCTGCAGGAAAATTTATGCAGGAAGATTAGAGAATATGTTTAAGAAGAAGCTATGGTTGGGTTTATTTTCAGCCGCATTTGCACACATGACATTTGCGGATGCTCCAATAGTAGGGCCTCAACACATTAAGCTTTCATGAATTATCCTCAAACAACAATCTTTTCTTCGATTGGCATAAAATTTCTATTTCCGATTTATTGAAATGCTGAACACCCAAGCAGCATTTTGAGTGATAGACACTGCTCTGCAAGTTCAAATTCAGCGAGGCTTATCCATAGTTACACGTATGCAGAACTTTGTGCTCTAAGTAGAATTTAATTGTGGAATTTGGGCTTAACAATGGAGTCATGGGGGTGATTCTTGGGCCTGGGGACCTTCTTTCTGCAAAAATGGATGACAAAGGACTTCCCTGGCTGTCAGTGGTTTAAACGTTGCCTTCTAACGTAGGAGGTACGGGTTTGATCCCTGGTTGGGGAGCTAAGACCCCACATGCCTCAAGGTCAAAAAAACCAAAACAGAAAAGAAAACCAGAAGCAATACTGTAGCAAATTCAATAAAGACTTTCAAAATGGCCCACATTAAAAAAACCTAATTTTTCAGTTGATTATGGGACAGAGCTGAGTCTGCGCGTGTGTGTGGTTGGGCTCCTCCTGGGCTGGTCCTGACACTGCTGCCTCAGGCCCCCCGGGAGGTATTTGTGTGTCTCACCTGCCAAGATGAGCGAAGAAGCCAGGAAAGCCTTGCTGTCCTCCAGGTGCGCCACGGCGCTGTATAACCGCTCCTCCTGTGAGCTTAACAAGCTGGCACAGGGCGCACATTTGACTCAGCTCTCAGTGCACTGGCCAGTTCAGCTCTGGAGCCTTCAACACCGAGGACTGACCCAGTCTGCGGTGTCTGCACAGGACAGTCACCCCCTTTCACTCCAGCCCCATCCTCAGAGGCCAGGTGGAGCAGCTGGTGCCTGGCACTGGGATGCAAGATCACAGCTGGGCCCACACGCAAACCTTGCTTGGCCTGAGTCTCCAGTGATGGAGGGGCCTCCTCCCTCCAGGGAAGACGGATGCTCCTTTGGCTAGGAGGACTCACTGCCTGCCGCTGCCCAGAGCAGTAAGGGCCTCATGCACACCCCCAAGATGGCACAGGAGTGGTGATGGTATTGGAAACACTGCCATTTGAGCTCACCTATAGCTGCGATTCTTGGGGTCACAAAGTCGCACACGACTGAGCGACTGAACTGAACTGAACTGATAGCTATCAGGCAGCCTTCCCTTCATGGGAATCCATGTCTGGCCTTTCCAACATGTAGGCTGCCATAGGGGGGAAATCGAAACCAAACCCAGTGAGAATGGAAATTAGATTCATTTATTCCCAATTCTCAACCCTGCCATGACCGCTATCACATGTGGAAAGAAATCCCAACTCCTTCCCAGGACCCAGGACCTAGAAGCTCTGGTTCTCCGCCTGCCCTGCCTCTGACCTCACCTCCCACCTTGCCCTTCCTCCTTGACTGTGTGCTCCAGGAACCTTAGTAACCTTGCTGGTCCTAGTTAGTGATGCCATGGGTGTTCTTGCTGCCAGGCCTCCAGTTCCTCCCTCAATCTGGAATCTTCTTCCCCAGATATTCTACTTTCATAGCACTCTCTAGAGCTTCATCGGGGTCTCTGTACAACTGTTGCCTCACGGGAGAAGCCATTCCCGGCCGCCACATCTAGGAAGGCATCTAGTCCTCCCTTCTGCTTCTCTCTCTCCTCACTTTTTTTTTGTTGTTTCTTTAAGGCTCTTCCGCTGATTGCCTAGGAATTGCCTATTCATATCTCCATCGTTTGTCTCCCCCACTGGAAAGAAAACCTCAGCGTTTTCCCCACCCCCAGAACCAAACCGGTGCCTAGCAAAACAAACCGCTCAATAAATAGTTCCTGAATGAATGGATGGATCCTTGAACAAGAGGAGGTAACTCAGTATACATGTGTTTCTGAGTGGAGGGAGATGCCGGGTGGGAAAAGCAGAGCTTTGACCCCCAGCCCTCAGGACAGACAGGGAGTGGCTCCTCCCACCACTCCTCACTGGGATGCATCTGATACACTGTGTTCACCACTCCAAAGTTTAATTTAGCTGATGCCTTGGCTGCAAGCAAGAACTGGTAAATTTAGTTGGAGGATTAAGGAACGTATAAGATGCATAGCTCCTTAAAAGGTGCTGGATGTCAGGGGAGAAGCAAAGCCGACGCATCTCAAAGTTGGCGGTGAAAGTGGAGGCAGGAGGCCTTCCAGGGCAGAGCAGGCCAAGGGGCCATGTTTGCTGGGTCTTTTGAGAGGGCAGCGCTTCTGAGTGGGGATGCTGAGGGCAGTTACCCAGTCACTGAGCAACCCAGAACAACCTGCTGACAAGGAGACAGAGAGCTCTAAAGCCACCAGGCGGACCAGAAACCATAAATAAATGGATGGACAAATGTGACGGGAGGAGGATGCAAAAAAAAAAAGAAAGAAAGCCATCACAAAGGCAAAAGCAAGCAACAAGATGGACAAAAGAATATTCACAACACACATGGTAAAACAGGGGCTGGTGGATGCTGATTTACAGAGTTCATAACCCGTGAGAAAATGATGGACAATTCGATAGGGAAAAGGGTCCCGGACTTAAAGAGAAGGGTAAAAAAGAAAGAAATACAGATGGATAATAAATGTATAAAAATCTGCTCAGACTCATCAGCCATCAGGGAAACACAAATCAAAATGAAATGCTTTTTTCTTTTTATTGGATTGGCAAGAATTTTAAAGTATGATCCTATCCAGCAATAGCAAGATGGCAGTGAGGAAAGGAAATGTAAATTTTCCCTGTGGGAGGGAAATTTGGTGATTTCTATCCAAATTAGAAACGCACAAGCCCTTTGACCCAGAAATTCCATCATTAGGTAACTACCCTATGGATACTTACAATGGTTCTCTTAACAAAATGTTTGTTTCTGAAGGTTTTTGGCAAAAATAAACTATAAGCAATTTAAATTTTCATTAATGGAAGATACCTATGGGTTAGGCACACCTATGGGTTAGCCATACCTGTGGGAGATACCTATGGGTTAATAATGAAATATGCTATGGAGGTTTGTTTTTGTTTTTACCATGTACATAATTTTTATTTTAAAATAATCATTGGGTATAACCTGAATCCTGGGGTGATGGACCCATTTTTGTTTTCTGACTTAAAAAAACCCTATTACGTGTAATATAAGATGAAACAGAGAAACCTGGAACTGCCTTTCAGCAAGCTGGACTCCAGACATGCAGTCTGAAAATTGCATCTGAATGACATTGCCATTTGTTAAGCTATAGGATGACTCTGGGTAAGTTGTTTCTTTCTTTCTTTCTTTTTTTTTGAACCTCACTGGTTTTGTTAAAGGGGAAGAATAATCCTTATTTTGTATTGTGACTTTAGGCAAGTGATTTTTACTTCTTGGGGACTTGAGCTCTTTGTCTATAAAATATAGATAATAATAGGTACTCTTGGGATGGTTGTGAGGAGTAAATAAAATAATTAATGCTAACATTTAACACTGATGATGACTGATGATGATAATGATGATGATGGTAGAAGAGGAGGAGGGACCAAGATGAGGTGGGTAAAATGGAGCGGGGGAAAAAAGAAGGCCAGTTGGAGGCTCCTGAGTGTGGGCACTTTACATGCCTCAGCTCAGCAGTCCCCAGCCTTTTTGGCACCAGAGACCAGTTTTATGGAAGATGACTTTTGCATGAATGGAGGGTTGGCAGGGAGTGGGGAGGAGATGGTTTCAGTATGATTCTCAAAAGGAGCATGCAACCTAGATCCCTTGCATGCACAGTTTCACAATAGGGTTCTCATTCTTATGAGAACTACTGATCTGATAGAAGGCAGAGCTCAGGTGGTAATGTGAATGATGGGGAGCACCTGTAAATACAATGAGGTTTCACTCATCACCTGCTGCTCACGTCCTACTGTGCAGACTGGTACCAGCCCATGGTCTGGAGTTTGGGGACTCCTGTTTTAGCTAATGCAATTCTAATTATGCCATCAATTCTACATGTTGTAGATGAGGTAGGTGACCGCCTCATCTGTCTTGGATGATCAAGGAAATAAAGGTCAATGTTGTGACCAATCTGAGGTCACCCAGAAGCTCCCAGTAGTGCCAGCATTTGAATATTCAACCCTGAAGATGTTTTTGGTTCCAAGCCTCCCTGTAGCACCCAACACTATGCTTGGCACATAGTAGGTGATCAATAAATGTATGATAAATCAGAATTTATTTCTAAGAGAGTTTTTAATCCCTCTAAATGATGCTTTGGGAGTTGCTCTAAGACCTGTGGTCCATTTCTTTGCAAGTCCCCAGGGGTGAAGGTAGTCTGATTATTAAGCTATCAAGTCAGCCCCAGACCCACACTTTTCTACATCCCACCTCTGTGGTACTGGAGCTGAGATTTTGCAAACCCATTGCTGTGCTGCCAGCTGGCTCTTGAAGGGCTCTGCCACTAGTGGGTGCAGAGGGAGGCCTCAGGCTTGTGGGGGAAGGAGGGCCTTGGGTTTTCCCTCCTCCTTGCCTTGCCCCTGTGCATCACCTAGCCTCATGTCTGCACCCTAGCAATGGCCCTTCATCTTCATGGCAGCACTTGTTACCATGTCTAGTTTTTCCCAGCTCCCAAACCAGCCTTATTGTATTCCTTCAGATTCCAGAGCCAGCTGGGTATTATCCCCTCCTCAGCATCCAAATCTCAGCTCTCCAGGGTCCCTCATCTGAATTGCTAGGTTCTCAGACCTGTCGAAACAATTCCCTCTAGTAAATTCTCTCTGTTAAAATAACTTGTGTGCTTTCTCCTTTTTGGCTGGACCCTGGTTGAGGGCTCTAGTCAAAGGTATCCACTTTTTTGTTGTTTTGGTGGTGCAGGCTCTTTCTTGTGGTGTGCAGGCTTCTCTGGTTGAGAGGTGCAGGCTTAGTTGCCCCATGACATGTGGGATCTTAGTTCCCTGACCAAGGATTGAACCTGTGTTCTTTGCATTGGCAGGCAGATTCTTTACCACTGGACCACCAAGGAAGTCCCTGTAATGTACAAGGTAGATTTGATTTGGGGAAGTAACTATTCTTTAGACCCCCGTCTTGGGGGAAAAAAAGAAGAAGGAAGAGGAGGAGGAAGAGGATCAGGTTGTCTTTTTTGCATTTTTGTCCATTTTGCAACAGAAGTAACTCTTGAGCATGAAGAAATGAGACACATTCTTCTCATATGACTTACTGAGCTATCTCCTTCCTCTTGGTTTTGAATTTCTACCTTTACAACCCTGACAGGAAAGGTGTGAACACAAGGAGATGACGGTGGAGCACGGAAAGTCCAGTTTCCTTGTGGCAGTGAATAGCGCCTTCCTTGGGGGCTGGATCTGTCATCGCCTTCACTGTGTCCTAAGCGGTTGGGAAGCAGGTACTATGATCCTTTGAATGTTCCAACCCAACCAGGCCCACAAACTCCTTTCTACATTTATCCTTGGAATTCAGGCAGAATCAGTTTGAAACTGTCAAAAGACCTCACTAAACCCTAAGGGAGGGCAGCTGAGAAGTAAACACAAAGAGGACATGAATTTAGGCACGTCTTGCTGAGCTCATCATCTGGTGTTTGGAACCTGCTTGCAGCCTGTTACTCAAGAGAATCCACAGAAAGCTTGCTTTTCTTGGGTCCTTCACTAACTACCCTGGTAGCTCAGAGGGTAAAGAATTCCGCCTGCAATGCAGGAGACGTGGATTTGATCCCTGGGTCAGGGAGATTCCCTGGAGAAGGAAATAGAACCCCCTCCAGTACTCTTGCCTAGAAAATTTCATGGACAGAGGAACCTGGCGGGCTACAGTCCATGGGGTTGCAAAAAGTTGACACAACTAAGCGACTTACATACAACAAACACTGCAGCCTGTCACTCAAGAGAATCCAGAGAAAGTTTGCTTTACTTGGTCCCTCACTAACTAGCCCTTGGCCTACTTCCCTGGGCCCAGTGACATTTGCCACCTCCCCGCCCCCGGGGTGTTGATCCCAAGCAAGGGCTCTTGTGTTCAAGATGCAGAAAACCAAACACTGTCAGTGCATGCTTGCAACAAAGGAAAGGTTTATTTCAGGCCTCCAAGCAAGGGAGCAGGAGACAAATCTCAGATCCACTCCAACTTGGTTTATGAGTTGGAGTGTTTTTAAAGGAGAAGAACAAAGAAACTGGGATGAATCAGCTCCTTGTGAGATTTCTTAATCTTAGTTTTGGGTGTCAAGGTGTCTTCAGGTTATGATTCTCTGGCCACGTGGTCCATGGCTTGGGGACCTGTTAGCCCATCTTGCCTGGACAAACAACCTGATTTTGTATGTTAATAATGAAACCAACAAACAACAATTTCATACCTCAAAGACAACTTCATCAACAACAGCCATTTTAGTCACTGACCATCTTCATAATTCAACAGCAGTTTGGATTATCTGACACTGATTGATTAGTTTTCAGTTAGCGTAAGATTGAGGTCAGAGGGAATAAGAAAGGGTTTGGAGAGAAAGAGTAATCGTGAACTTGAAAAAGGAACTTGGTTTTAGAGGGGACAGTTCCAGGTGATGGGGTGCTGATAATGGTGAGTTAATTCATGTATTAACTCAACCACCCCATGAGACACTATTTTTAGCCCCATTCTATAGATAACAAAACTGAGTCACAATGAGGTTAACTTTCTAAAGTCACTCAGCTGAAAGGTAGCATGCTAGGACTTGAACCCAATCCATCTGGTTCCATAACCACTTCTAAGGATGTCACAGTACAGGGGACCCACCTCACTAGTATACTGCCATTGATAGAAAATTCTTTATATTGACCTGGCATTTCCTTCTAACCCTATACCTAGAATTTCCTTTTAAAGACACGAAGAATGAATCTTTATTTCTTCAAAGCCAGCATGAGTCTCTTTCTGAGTTTTCTCCCTTTCTCATACTGCTATAGTTCATACTGCCTCTTAGCATTAGGACCTTGAATCAGTTACCCACTCTTTGCGTCAGTTTCCTCATCTGTAAAATGGGAACATTGGAATAGCTATCTTATTGGGTACTTTACACATAGAGCCCCTGGAGCAGTGCTGAACACAGAGTAAGCCCTTGATGTAGATAGACTGTTTTTTATTGTTCTGCAGCTTCAATTTTCCCACTTCAAATGGGGATGGTATTTAATCTTGCTGTGTACAGTGTGGCTATATGGAGTCAGCCAGGGATTTTTTGATTCTGCCTTCTGTCTGTCCCTCTCTTCAGACCCTCCCTTGGATGCACAGTCAGCCTCCTACCTGATCTTCTAGCTTTGGTCTTGTCCTGCTCCCACTCATCTTCCCCTTGTCTTTCTTGAAGCTAGAGGTAAAACGTAAATCCAATTCAGTCCCACCCCTGCTCAGATCCCTCCCCAGCTGTTCCTGGGCTTCCAGATACAGTTCAGTCTCCTTCGTTTGACTTTTAAAGCCCTCCTTGGTCTGTCCCCTGCTGA
The DNA here is from genome assembly GCA_006410935.1 of Redunca redunca. NCBI lineage: Eukaryota > Metazoa > Chordata > Mammalia > Artiodactyla > Bovidae > Redunca > Redunca redunca. The sequence goes on from SJYQ01093169.1 coordinate 67,347, forward strand.
CCTCTCCATCTCACCTCTCCTCTCTCTGCCCTCTTGTTCCATTTTCAGCCAAATGACCCAGCTCCAAGGCTCTGAGCCTCACCTGCCTTTGAGCTGCTCCTGCATCCTGCCTGATCCCCCAGGGCCCAGGGCAGGGCCTGGTGCACAGCAGAGGCTCTCAGTCTACAGAGGCGCCCATGGGCTGACAAAGAGCGAATGCTCTAAGCCAGTGTGACATTCGTGTCAGTTAATGTCATTAGTTTGGGGGAGTCCCACTCAAGATCTGTCACCACAATTGTCTGGTCCACAGCAGTGTCCTGGAGGCTGCCTGATGTACCAGGCATTAACCCTTTAGTCGCTGGATTATGAAGAGGCTCTGGAGGTCCATGGGGGAAAGCTGGGGGTGGGGTGGTAGTACACAGGCACCAAACTGGGATAGAAGTGCCAAAGAATTGACACTTTTGAACTGTGGTGTTGGAGAAGACTCTTGAGAGTCTCTTAGACAGCAAGGGGATCCAACCAGTCCATCCTAAAGGAAATCAGTCCTGAATATTCACTGGAAGGACTGATGCTGAAGCTGAAGCTCCAATACTTTGATCACCTGATGCAAAGAACCAAGTCATTGGAAAAGACCCTGATGCTGGGAAAGGTCGAGGGCAGGAGAAGGGGATGACAGAGGATGCGATGGTTGGATGACATGAGTCAATGTACATGGCTCAATGGATATGAGCTTGAGCCAACTGCAGAAGATAGTGAAGGTCAGGGAAGCCTGGTGTGCTGCAGTCCATGGGGTCGCAAGGAGTCGGACATGGCTGAGTGACTGAACAGCAAAAGAAGCATGTCAATATTTTGGTGATGGCACAGCTGTGCCTGCTTCTCTGGAAAGCTCCTCCCTGCTCCCTGGCATCTGCTCCCTCCCCTCTCCCCAGCTCCCCAGCCCTGTTACTCTGTGGAGACTTTTATTTTGAAGACTGTATGGCACTAGGGTGACCCATTTTTTTCTTCCCCAGAGTTTGGCCACAGGGTTTGGAAATCCTTCCTCACCACATGGCACTGAGGACATCCATCTGGCCTGGTTTCTTTAGCCTACAAGTCCCTCAGCCCTGAGGTCACACACCCAGGATGGAGGCCAGGGAGCTCCTAGACTGCTCCCCTCCCGCTTCCCCAGCACACACTACACAGACAGCAGCGGGGCATGCAAGCTGTGATTCACCACCTGAGACCTCCTTCCAAATAGGTCTGCAAGCTGGATTAGCCTTTGAGACACAGTTTAGTCACCTCATTTAAGAATGAAGGATGTGAATTGAGATGTCCTTGATTGATGGGAGCCTGTGACCTTGGACCAGGTACTTGGCCTCTCCAGGCCTCTGGATCCCCTTGGGCCAGGGCAGGCGAGTCTCCCAAAGGAAAATCCCCTCCCATGTATTTGTTGCTTCATGGTCTCCATGGTGCTGGGTGCTTGTTGGCTGATCAAGTTGGGTCCATTGGAAAACCATCTCTAAATTTGTAAGAGTTCAAAATGTCTGCAGGAGAATCATCAAGAGATGGCTGAGGTCAGCCCTTTGTGGACGGGGCATTACCCCTTGAGAACATGGAGTATGTCACTCTGGTGGTGGTAGTGGTTTCATCGCTCAGTTGTGTCTGACTCTTGTGACCCCATGGACTGTAGCCCGCCAGGCTGCTCTGTCCATGGGATTTTCCAGGCAAGAATACTGGAGTGGGCTGCCATTTCCTTCTTCAGGGGATGTTCCTGACCCAGGGATTGAACCTATGTCTCCCAGATTCTTTACCACTGAGCCACCAGGGAAGCTGGCATGTCAATCTGGGGAGTCTTCGTTGCCTTGTATAAAATGTGGGCTATTGCAGCCTGCATTGCTGAGGGAGCCAGGTAAAGCACCGGGCCAACTCCTGGCCCCTGCATCTGTGTTCTTCATCAGAGGGAGCTCTGAGCCCTAGGTTAGGTGGTGGAGAAGCCAATGCTGCTGCTGCTGAGTCGCTTCAGTCATGTCCGATTCTGTGCGACCCCAGAAACGACAGCCCACCAGGCTCCCCCGTCCCTGGGATTCTCCAGGCAAGAACACTGGAGTGGGTTGCCACAGGCACTCTGAAATGAGAAGAATAGAACTCCAGTCCCAGCTTAGCTCTGTGACTGGGGGCAGTTCATCCCCTTCTCTAAGCTGGAGTTTCCTCATCTATGAAATGACAGGAATACTGCAAAGGAAAGAAAAAAAAAGTATCACAAATTTTAATAAAGTGGCTGTTATGCTATGCTTCATTCCTGGAGGAGTTGGGAGCAGGTGACCTCTTGGTTCAGGGGAATACTTTGATTAATTTTTGTATTATTGTTAGAAAGAAGTCCCCTGGGCATAGTCTGTATAAAAGATGCTTATACACAAAAAAGCAATAAACCACTTTGTAGGGAAAAAAAAAGGTAGCAGCATTGGATTCTCCTCCCTCCTGAGCATGAGCTGTCATTATAGAGAAAAAATATAAACAGTATAATCCCACAAGGACAAAAGGACTAGAAAGGGAGCATCAAGAGTCAAGAGATTGCAACACACTTTAGAAGAGGGATTTGTTTGGAATGATGGTATTTAGAAGGCAGCAGAAACCAGAGTACACAGAAGGGGACTCCAGTGAGAAGAAAATGAGTGAGCCTCCAGAACCCCAATAAAGTCCAGGACTTAAGGGGTGCAGGTGGAGGGGATGATGCATTAAGTTAAAAGCCAGCAGGCAAGGGCTTACCCTTGAGCCTCATGAAAGATGTTTATTCTCTGGAGACCATGAAGGGGAGATTCTTGGGGCACCAAGGCCACCAGCATGACTGAGGACAGGGACAAGACCTGGGGATGAAAATGGTATTAATTGGAAATTTGCTTTCCAAATGGTCAGAACATCCTCCTGATCCTACCACCCCCAAGCTACCCTTGTCCACTCCTACATTCCAAGCATAGAAGGTCAGCTGCAAGGCAAGTTATTGAAAAATTTACTAGAGGAAATGACTTATGCATGCTATCTTTGTGAGTATTCCCAAGATAGTTGCCTCCCTGCCCCAACACCCAAATAGACACCTGTCATTCCACATGCCATCGCCCACCCTTGCAGAGCTGATCAGAGCCTGATCAGCCTTATCAGCGTGTTTGTCTTAAATGCTAGTGAACAACCAAAGAGCATCAGACAACTGAAGAAAGCCACCCATGTGAAACAGAGACATCAAACTAAAATGATAAAAGAAATTGAAAGAAACATTGTCCCACTACATTGGATTCCAGAATGAATCATTGGGGGATCCCTGGCATTCCAATGGTTAGGACTTTGCACTTTCACAGCCAAGGACCTGTATTTGATCTTTGATTGAAGAACTAAGATCCCACAAGCCGCATGGTGCTGTCAAAAAAAAAAAAAAAGAATCATTGTATCAGAATGACTTCAGTCAAGCCACAGGGCAGGAGTAAAATAAATTGCTGAACTTCACCAGTGGTCTAGTGGCTAATTCTCCACCTTTTCAAAGCAGGGGACCAGGGTTCAATCCCTGGTCAGGAAACTAAATCCCATATGCTACAGTGAAGATGCCATGTAAACACGAGTAAGACTGAAAGCAGTCAAATAAATACAGAGCTTATTGTTGTGTGCCACTGCGATTTTTGTGGCTGTTTCACAGCAAAAGCTGACAGACACAATTCCTAAAACCAGAATAGGAAGCTGTGACTGCTGAACAATCAGAGCACGAGAGAAAAAACTTGAACTTTAACCAAAGGCAGCCAATATAAGGGTTTCAGTAGTCTAGGGTATGATAGGAAGAATTGGAGATGGAACATATGAGAGGGAAAAACAGACGTAGAAAAACAATCCAGGAGGTCCAACATTTGACATAGAGGAATTAAAGAGAGAGAGAGCAGAGAAAAGTATCAAAGAAATAGTTAAAGGAAGTTTCCACAAACCAAAGATCGTGAGTCTCCAGACTGAGTTGGTTTATGTGGAACTAGCAGTGGCAGCCCACTCCAGTGTTCTTGCCTGGAAAATCCCATGGACGGAGGAGCCTGGTGGGCCGCAGACCATGGGGTCGCTAAGGGTCGGACACGACTGAGCGACTTCACTTTCACTTTTCATTTTCATGCATTGGAGAAGGAAATGGCAGCCTACTCCAGTGTTCTTGCCTGGAGAATCCCAGGGACGGGGGAGCCTAGTGGGCTGCTGTCTATGGGGTCGCACAGAGTCGGACACGACTGAAGTGACTTAGCAGCAGCAGCAGCAGTAAAGTGAACAAGAAATAATCCATACCACAAACATCATCATATAACCTCAGAAGACCAGCGACAAAGAGAAGGTCCCCAAAGCTTCCAAACTTAAAAATAATTTTAATACATTGAAAGTCGCTTACTCATTGGAAGGAAAGTTATGACCAATCTAGACAGCAGAGACATATTAAAAAGCAGAGACATTACTTTGCCAACAAAGGTCCGTCTAGTCAAGACTATGGTTTTTCCAGTGGTCATGTATGGATGTGAGAGTTGGACTGTGAAGAAGGCTGAGCACTGAAGAATTGATGCTTTTGAAGTGTGGTGTTGGAGAAGACTCTTGAGAGTCCCTTGGACTGCAAGGAGATCCAACCAGTCCATTCTGAAGCAGATCAGCCCTGGGATTTCTTTGGAAGGAATGATGCTAAAGCTGAAAGTCCAGTACTTTGGCCACCTCATGTGAAGAGTTGACTCATTGGAAAAGACTCTGATGCTGGGAGGGATTGGGGGCGGGAGGAGAAGGGGGCAACAGAGGATGAGATGGTTGGATGGTATCACTAACTAGATGGACACGGGTTTGGGTGGACTCCGGGAGTTGATGGACAGGGAGGCCTGGTGTGCTGTGATTCATAGAGTTGCAAAGAGTCAGACACGACTAAGCGACTGCCTGAACTGAAGTCGTTGCTGCTGCTGCTGCTGCTTCTAAGTCGCTTTAGTCGTGTCTGACTCTGTGCGACCCTATAGATGGCAGCCCACCAGGCTCCTCCGTCCCTGGGATTCTCCAGGCATGAATACTGGGCTGGGTTGCCATTTCCTTCTCCAATGAATGAAAGTGAAAAGGGAAAGTGAAGTCGCTCAGTCATGCCCTACTCTCAGTGACCCATAGACTGCAGCCCGCCAGGCTCCTCTGTCCATGGGACTTTCCAGGCAAGAGACTATCTATTTTATATATAGTAGTATATTGATCAAAACCTCCTAATTTATCCCTCCCCTCTGCCTTTCCCTTTGGTAACCATATGTTCGTTTTCTAAGTCTGGGGTCTGTTTCTGTTTTACAAATAAGTTCATTTGTATTACCTTTTTAGATTCCACATATAAGTGATATCATATGATATTTGTCTTTCTCTGACTTCCTTCAATTAGTACAATAATCTCTAGGTCCATCAAAAATAGAACTATAAGCTTTTTATTTAGAAATATAGAGACATTTAGAGGAAATAATGAAAAGGGTTTAAGTAGTTCCTTTGGGGTTGAGAAAGACAGGGCAAGGGCTTCATAATTTTCCTTTCTGTTGTGAAATAAATGTCTACATCTTTTGTTCACATGGTGACAGAGGGGCAAGGAGAAGTGACAGGTGCAGTCAGAGCCACTGGGTAGGGAGGAGAGTTGGAAAGGAGGGCTCACATATGGGAGAAGGTTCCTACAGGGGGCCAAGCGTGCAGCCCAAGAGCTGGCGAGGCGCCCCCTACCCCCTCTAGTCATGCCCATGTCTTCCAACCTTCCCCGGAAGACTGCCACTGTGGTCTGAGGGGAATGAGGGGCAGAATTGGCCCCATATGGGACACCGCAGGGCCCAGTGGGGCTGGGGTAGGGATGGAAAGGTGTGGCTCCAGAAGAGTAGAGGAGACGTTTCTCATCCTTGCAGGACCTTTCCTCAGGTGGGACATAGAGTCAGTAGAGATAGGAGTTGGTCAAGCAGAGAAGCTGTGGACACGACTGGGGGCTGACCTGCAACATGAACTGGAGTTAGGTGAGGAGGGCAATGAGGCCTGACTTGGGCTGCATGGAGCCTGGCTTGAATGGAAGTGATCTGGGCTTGGTGTCCTGAGAGCCAGAGGGATTGGAAGGCTGAGAGTCAGTTATATTCAGGGAAGGCCTCCCTGGAGCCAGTGTGGATGATAAACTGCAGAGCTGAGATGGAGGAAGACCAGTTAGGCAGCTGTTGAAATAACTCAGGCCAGACAGGAGGGAAGTCTGAATTAAGACAGGACTGGGGACTTCCCTGATGGTCCAGTGGTTAAGAATCTGCCCGCCAATGCAGGGGGCACAGGTTCAATCCCTGGTCCGGGAAGATTCCACATGCCACGGGGACAACTAAGCAGGTGTGCCACAACTACGGGCCCATGCTCTAGAGTCAGGGAGCTGCAACTACTGAAGCCTGAATACCCTAGAGTTTGTGCTTCAACAAGAGAAGCCCCACGCACCACTACTAGAGGGCAGCCTCTGCTCTCTGCAGCTAGAGAAAGCCTGCATGCAGCAGTGAAGACCCAGCACTGTCAAACATAGTTAAAATTTTAGAACTATAATAAAGTCCAGGCTGTAGGGATGAAGAGGTGGGGGAAGCTGGAGGGAACTTGGGCAGTGAAATACGTTCCCAACCAGTAAGATATAGCAGCTAGAGGGGGATGAGAAGGCCACGGTGACTCCCAGGTTTCTGGCTTTGGTGAATTCAGAGACAGAATGTGTGAGGAGGATCCACTGTGAAGAGAGAGGGAGGCCACCTTTGGGGAGCTGGGGGCACCTAGATGGAATGTCCAGGAGGCATTGGGACACACAGGCCTGAAAGTCCAGGGAGTCAGGGAAACCAGCAATGTGTACATGGTCCTGGAGGCAGGGAGTAGATGAAACCCACAGCCAGAGAGAGCGTGGAGGGTGAGAAGTGGGGTGAGGAAGCAGATGGCAAGGAGCTTTGGATGGAGCCCCCAGACTCATTGGAGGAGATGCCAGAGAGGTGGTGCCAGGGAACAAAGGCAACTTTGTGGGCATCAGAAGAGGCCAAGGCTGGAGAATGGGCGCCACGTAAGACATGGAGTGGACGCACCAAGGGTACCACTGTTCACCCTGGCAGGAAGTCCCATCAGGGATGGATGTAGATCACCAAAGAGTAAGAGGATGGAAGGGCAGTTATGGAATTTCTCAGACCTCATGTTGTAAAGCTGTCCAGTTCCTGGGTTGCATTTCCGGGTGGTGTGGTGCTCTGGGAAGCTCTTGCACCTTGTGGGCTCGGAGAGAGGAAGTGCTTCCTTTAGCACAGAAGGTGGAGCCTTGAGGTGGAGAAAACACATTACCTCAGTCACTAGGGTCCCAGCCTGGCCCAGAGAGAGGGGAGTTCCTGGGATGGGAAGCCCAGTCCCAGTGATCCCCTTGGCCTGCATCTGATTGCCCCCTTCTTCACATCCTCCTTGCCACCAGCTCCTGTTGGTCCTGCTTTGGACATTGGACTTTGGAGACTCATAGATGAGTATGACACAGTCCTTGACCTAAATGTGTTCATGGTACATAATCCTCAGCAGGAAGAGATGGAAGGCTAGAAGGCACTCTCACAGAGACCTGCAACTCCCAGGAGTTGGGAGAGAGGCTGCCCAGTCTTCAGAGAAAGTCTTTGACAAGCTTAGGTGATGCAAAGAATTGCAAGAATGAGGAAAAGCCATAGAATCACAGCGGTGGGATGGAAATGGGGAGAGGGCATGGAGAGGCCAAGGAGATTTGTAGGAAGCATAAGGGCTGCGGGCGCTTGGGCTGGAGGGACAGCCTGGGCGAGGGAGGCTCCCCTTTGGTGCCTTCAAGAAAGTCAAGTTCAAGGGGAGAGGGAAGGGCAAGGTAGAGGTAGGGTATGAAGAGTACAAAATACTATAAAGAATCTGCTGCCAATGCTAGAGACCTGAGTTCGATCTCTGGGTCAGGAAGATCCCTTGGAGAAGGAAATGGTAAGTCACTCCAGTATTCTTGCCTGGAAAATCCCGTGGACAGATGAGCCTGACAGACAGTCTATGCGGTCGCAAAGGGTCGGACATGAATTAGTGACTAAACAACAACAACAACAATATATTGAACAACACAGCGAATATAGCCCATAATTTATAATAACTATAAATGGAGGATAGCTTTTAAAAATTGTCAATCACTATATTGTACACCTGAAACTTATATAATGTCACAAATCAATTCTACCTCAATAAAATAAAAGGGAAAAGAAATGGAATCATTAAAAAGAAATGTCAATTTCCAACATGGCCAGGCTGTACAAACCACCATCAGAGGAGCCCTTCCTTTCTGGGGCAGAGTTCCTTGAAAGGCAGTGACACCATGGTGGCACCAAGAAACAGCAGTAGACCCCCCAGGGAGGAGGGGCCTTGGGTCAGGGAGGGCACGCACTTGGGCAGCTGCTCAGCCTCATCTCCACCTGAGCGCTCCTCAGCTCTCACTCTGAACTGTTACCAGGGAGACTCTTGGCTCCTAAGTCTGGTGCAGGGATCTGCAAAGTACGGGCCGAGGGCCACATCTGCGACCTAGTTGTAAATAAAGTTGTATTGGAAGTCAGCCACACCCATTCAATTATTTATTGTTTATGACTGCTCTCATGCTGTGACAGCAGAATCCAGTAGTTGTGACCGCCTGAGACCGGCGCCCTGCAAAGCTTAAAATATTTACTGTCTGGCCCTTCACAAAACACATTTGCCAACACTGCTCTAATGGATATAGTAGGACACAGGCTTCATTGCTGCAATGAAGGTCAAAGTCTCAGTGGCTTGAACACAACAGAGGTTTCCTTCTTTCCCATGAACAATCTGAATGTAAGCTATGCAGTCTGGTCGGAGACCCAGTTTCCCTCAGCCATTCGTTCTCCACTGCAGGCCTCTCCAGCTAGCAGGAAGGGGAGGAGGAAGGTGGAGCACATGCCTTCTTTCTCTGAGGGTACAGCCTGAAAGTTGTGCCCATAGCTTCCCCTCCCATCCCACTGATGAGCTGTTGGTCACATGGTCACATGTAGCTGCAAGATAGATTGGGAAATGATACCTTTACCAGAGGGCCATGAGTCCAGTCCAACTACTTATGGACTTCATTACCAAAGGAAGAAGAGGAAAGTGGATTCTAGAGCATTCTGTAGTCAAGAACAGAGTGAAGAGGGAGAGGAATTTGCATTCCCTGGAGGGTCTTGGAATAAAATTTGTAACATGCCCAACTTGAGCAGGTGTCTGTAATATAAAATGTCTCCTTCCCCCATTTTCTTCCTCAAATATTTATTGAACACTTGATTAAATCAGGCTCCAGATGGGTGGTTTTTTTTTTTTTTACAGATAAGGAAGCTGATGTTCAGAGTGGTTACATGAGTTGTCTGAGGGCCTGTCCTTTTGCCCCAGGCATGAGACTCCTCCTGCCTGACCATCCTGCTTCCCTGGAGATATTCTAGCTGGGAGCTAGACTTGTGGCCTGTGAGGCTGCCTGAATATTGGGGGAAAGTAGACAAATTATTTTAACAGTGAGAATTTAATACAGGGGATTGGTTGAGCAGATCTCAGAAGACTGCAGAGACAAAAGGAGACACTGAGGTAACCAGATGGTAACTGCTTCTTATAGCCGTGGGAATAGGAGGAAGAGGGTGGGGTTGTCTTGACTTTGAAGCCTGGAAGAGGGAGCTGGTGGAGGGAGTGTTGGTGCCCAGCTGGGGCTGGTGTCTTAGAAGCGTGGAGAAGGGTCCTCAGGGAGCTGGGACTCAGAACTCCAGACCTCTGAGGAGGGAGTGGGGAACCTCATCCTGGGAGTGTGGGAAGAACTAGAAACTAGAGTCAGTGGTTACTGGGACCAACTATGGCTTCCAGGGCAGCAAGACTGCTGGGTACAGGGAAGACGAATGAAGGAGTGAATGCCTTCCTCCTCTCCCTCTAGTAGCCCCTGCTGGCAGAAGCTATTGGGAATCTGCTAGCAAAGCAGAAAAGTGGTTTGGAGACCCAACCCCAGCTCCAGAAAGCTGGGCATAGAAGGGCAGATTTGTTTGTTTCGTTTTTTGGCTGTGCCCCAAGCAGGATCTTGGTTCCCTGACCAGGGGTCAAACCTGTGCCCCCTGTGGTGGAAGTGTGGAGTCTTAATCTCTGGACCACCAGGGAAGTCCTCAGAAGGGTAAGTCTGGAGCTGAGAGGAGATAATAAGTAACCCAGAGGCTATAGCTGCACTTAGACTCTTAGTCTTTACAGATGGAGCCCCCATCCCTGAGCCAGTGTGGACCTGGAACCTCGAACATCTGCCTCTTAATACACTGGCTGCCAGGAATGCAAAATGGTGCAACCACTTTGGAGATTTTCTTATAAAGTTAAATATGCAAGTATTAAATGGCCCAGCATCTCCCTCTTAAATATTTACCCAAGAGAAATGAAAACTCATGTCCACACAAGCACTTGTGCTTGAATGTTTGCAGCAACTTTGTTTTAATAACCCCAGACTTGGAAACAGCCCCAATGCCCATCAACTTGTGAATAGATGCCAAATTATGGTATGTTCCTACTACAGACTGCTACTTCGTGATAAGAAGAATAATTACTTATGTATACACACCAACACTGATGAATTATACCCCGTGAAAGGAGCTAGGCACAGAAGACCGCATACTCTGAAATTAATTCCGTTCATATGAAATTTGAGAAATGGCAAAGTGGAATGATAGCACACAGATCAGTGGTTGCCAGGGCCTGGGGTGGGGGAGGGAGGAGACTGATGGCAAAGGGGCATGATCCTGCGGGAGTTTTTCAGCGATAATGAAAGTCTCCTATATTGTGATGCAGTGGCTACATAACTGTCAACACTCGTTGAATTATACACTCGGACTTGGTGAGTGATTTGTTTGTTTGGTTGGTTGTGCTGGGTCTTCGCTGCAGCTCGAGGGCTCTCTAGTTGAAGCACATAGGTTTAGTTGCTGCTTGGCATGTGTGATCTTAGTTCCTTGACCAGGGATCAAACCTGAGTCCCCTGCATTATAAGGCAGATTCTTAACTACTGGACCACCAGGCAAGTCCCTAAGTTGGTGAGTTTTATCATATGTAAATGATACCTCAATAAAGCCAATTCTTAAAATGCTGTTAGAATGGGGCACATAGTCTATTTACTTCTAATACCACCTCCTGGGAGCCTCCATTTGAGCAGCAGACAGAGGGATCCTTTTAAAACATTAATCAGATTACATCACTCTTTATTTAAACACACTCGTGGATTCTCTTTCCTCTTTGAATGAAATTCAGAGGATTACTGGGGCCTACAAGTCCCTATGCCTTGCTTACCGACACCAACACTACGGGGACTGGAGCAGCAGGACAAATGGAAGCCCGTGTACTGTGTGTTTGAATTCTTACGACTGCTAATAAGACAGTTCTGTTCTTCTGCCTTGAAATTCTTGACTGCAGAGCGAGCCAACAAGCTGCTAATAAGACAGTTCTGTTCTTCTGCCTTGACCAGTAGACCTTCATGGGGAGCTGGAAGGCCAGGTGCACAGTTAGATTCTTAGAGTCCTTGCAGTTCTGTGCCAGAGGTGACGGCATGGAAGGCAGACCCTGAGCCACAGCTGCCCCACCCCCTTGAGCTTTCCATCCAGGCTCCAGCTGACACTGAAGATACCTGCCAGGCCCCTGGAGACATCTGTGTTTGAAATCCCCTGGAGGCTGAAGACAGCATTGGGTATAGAATCAGGGAAACTGGATTCTTAACATGTATCTCCTGATTTCTCCCCAACCTGTGCTTTGCTCTGAATGCCGGAGTGTATACGTGGGCATGCACGCATGTGTGTGCATGTCTCCATGCGTGCATGGGTGCACCTATCTGTGTATGTTCACTCATGTGCAGGTGCATATGCATGCATGTGTGTGTGCTTGTGTGTATGCACACGTGCATACATGTGTACTTCAACAGTGGTGTGAGTTCCATGAAGGCAACTACTGTGCCGGATTCATCTCCGTATCCTTTCCACATGTACAGAAGAGATGCTAAGTGCTTGTGAAGTGAATATATGAATGAATTAGCCAGTCCAGCACATTTATTGACAGTGTGGGTTTGAAATCAGCCAGATGTAAGGTCAAAATCTTACTTCATCACTCATCCACTAAGTCACTTTGGTTCAGTCTCCTAATCTCACAGAACCTCGGTTTCCTTACCTCAGGAGCAGCGGGAAAATAATGACATATTATAGGGGTTGGAATGAGGATTAAGTAACAATAATCAGAGCCAACATGTGTTGAGCTGGACTTTGAGCCAAACACTGTAGTTAGGACATTGAAAGTGCTAACTCACATACTTTTGCAATTTTGTGGTGGAGGGTTGGTTAAACAGTAAACTCTGAGTATCTTAGCCATTATCATACTTGTGATCAAAGGAGAGGAGATTCCGGATCCTTAAGCCTGAGGGGGCTTCTTCTCACGAATCCTGCTCAGATTCTGGTTGATGAGGCTCTGCAGATTTGGCTGTGGGGTTCAGCAAGCAGCGCTTTGCCAAGCTGCTGCCGCCAAGTCGCTTCAGTCGTGTCCGACTCTGTGAGATCCCATAGACGGCCTCTTACCAGATTTCTCTGTCCCTAGGATTCTCCAGGCAAGAACACTGGAGTGGCTTGCCATTTCCTTCTCCAATGCATGAAAGTGAAAAGTGAAAGTGAAGTCGCTCAGCCGTGTCCGACTCTTTGCAACCTCATGGACTGCAACCTACCAGGGTCCTCCGTCCATGGGATTTTCCAGGCAAGAGTACTGAGTGGGGTGCCATTGCCTTCTCCGGCTTTGCCAAGCTAGCTCTCACTATTTGACCCTCTTGTTAGACTGGTCCTTTCGCTTGTGACTTATGATATTTCCTCCTACAGGTGGCGCTGCAGAGTGGGAACTGGGCTTCTGGGTCGCAGCGTCCCCTGGTGGTCAATTTCTATCAATGATTTTGATCAGGCACAGAGCGGTTTCCACAACTCAAGTGCAGTGACAGTGGATGACATATATGGAGGAAAAACAGAATTTGATGTAGTACGTTTTAAGTCAGAGGAGAGTGAACTGTGCAGGGGGAAACAGACCAAGAAGGGACCAAGCCATATCAAGGAAATCATCATCAACATCAACATCAATGATGCCCATCAATTACTGTCCATCTTCCACGTGCCAGGCATTATACTGAGTACTTGGCATTCACCAACTTATTTAACCCATCTACAGAAGGTTTCATGAGAACAATGGCTTTCACTGAAGCTGGGCACAGAGTAGGTGTCTGGGACAGAGCAAGTGCTCACTACGTTTTGAGAAATGAATAAGGAAACAATCCTATGAAACAGGTATAATCATCTCCATTTAGAAAAATGAACAAGGAAACTGATGGTCAGAGAGGTTACATGACTCAGGTGTGTCAGAGCCAGGTACCTAAGTTCCAGACCCAGCTCTGCTGCGTGCTGAGACACCACAGAGGAGGGCAGGGCCCTTCTGCCTTCAGGGAGCTTGCTGTCTAGTTGGCTTCACCCACACCCTCCTTGTCTTCAAATGTTGCCTCCTGGGGCCTGCCAGGTGGCTATTTATGGCTCAGGGAGGAGCTCAGTGAGGTTCCCCTCATAAATTACAAAGAGAGACACATGTGGGTCAGGATTGGGGAATTCAGTACATGAGGGATCCCCAGGAACCCTGCTCAGTCTAATCTGGGATTTTCCTTCTCTTCCTTAGGAGAGTCATTATTCCAGGCAGTGGACACTTGCTGACTTCCTGTAAGATGAGCTCCAGGGCCATCTTCCAGTCTCGCCCCAGCCCCTGACCATCATCATGCTCCTGTTTCTGCCACTGGAGCTCTTAGCCTTGATAAACAGCTACTCAGAGGTGGGTATCTTCATTTTATCTTGCAGACCTGCAGCACTTGAATGAGAAAGGCTTGAAAACTGCTGTGCATTTTGTGACATTAAGATCTAGTCCTAAAAAAAAAAAAGATCTAGTCCTCATTCAGGACTGGCAGCCCTCAGATATGTTCTGAGAGTATTTAACCTTTCCTTGGAGAGGTGGTGATGAATGGGTATTCGTGCATGCATGCATGCTAAGTCCTCCAGGGGATCTTCCTGACCCGAAGATGGAACCTTCTGAATTGCAGGCAGATTCTTTACCACTGAGCCTCTGGGGAAGCCTATTGAATGGATATAAGTAAACCTTCATAATGCAGCAATGCCCCTTCTCTGGGTGGCCCCTGGTTTGTTTATTTATTTATTTTTTTAAAATATTTAGCTTCAGTGTCTTCCATTTTCTTTCTTATTCATTTATTTATGACTGTGCTGGGTCTTCAGTGCTGTGCGAGGGCTTTGTCCAGTTGCAGTGAAGAGGGGCTGTTCTTCCTCGTGGTGCTTGGGCTTCTTATTGCGGAGGCTGCTCTTGTTGCAGAGCACGGGATCTAGGGGGTGGGGGCTTTAGTAGCTGTACCTCTAGGATGCAGGCTTAGTAGTTGCCGCACCCAGGCTTAGTTGCCTCACACCATGTGGGATCTTCCCGGACCAGGGATTGAACCCGTGTCCCCTGCATCGGCAGTTGGATTCCTAACCACTGGACCACCAGGAAAGACCATAGCGTTTGTTTTTGAGTCCGTGAGCCTCTGTTTTTCAGCATGCTCTTTTGCACCTTACTGTCAGAATGTCAGGATGTCACTTTACTGTCATTTGCTTCCTACTGACACTCACCGTTTTCTTCCTCCTGACCTCTTGGCCTCAAACCTCTGAGCTGTTAGGTTTGGGTGTACATTCAAAGTAACCTGGTGGGAAGGGAGGGCCTGCAAACTTGTTTCTGTGAATAAAACATGTGAGCGTTACTGCCTGGACCAGAAGCTACCAATGGAACAGTTGAATAACTTGTGTGTGAGTTTTTCCCACAGGCTGTGGAGAGGGGAGGTTATCACAAGTCAGTTCTCAAGATGCAAGAGGTCACTTCAGGCATTTCTTGTACCTGCTCAGAAAGACTCAGTACAAATGTGCTGCTTGGAACGTGTGCAGGGTTTGGCTTCTATTCCTGGCAATTCCCCTGCCTCATTCTCTCACCACAGCAGCAGCAGCAGCAGCGGGAGACCAGGGGTGGGGGTGAGGGACACAGAATCACAGCAGCAGCAGGACCGGGGCCCACTGCTGACAGAGTGTCTGGCCTCAAATTACACTGTATCAGAGCTCGGGCATAAAATTAGCAGCAGTGTTCTGTATATGAGGAGCCAGAGAAAATAGCCAGATTCAGCAGAATTATGGGCAGAAGAAAGGGAGAGAAGGAGTTGGGGAGCGGAAGAGCTGGCCCATTGCAGGCCTTCAGCCCTTCCCTGGACAATCCTGGACTGCTGCCCCGAGGCAGAGGCAGCTGCCCAGTGGCTGAGTCAGGTCCCCAGGAGGATTTTTGGGGTGGAGGGGGCTGGGAATGGGTAAGGAAGATCTTGAGAAACCTGGAAATGTGAAAGTGAGGGTTTATCCTACCCTACACACACAAACACATGCACAAAACACAACACACAACACACACACAACACACAGACATACACACTGAAAACTTGGCACAGGATTTAGATATTCCCATATCTAGGCACTTTTCATGCATTTTTTCTCATTAAGTTTTACTACAACCCTATTTGGTAAGCCTGTTTCACAGATAAAAGGATGCTCAAGTTCATGTTCTATGGATATATTTATGTTTATGCTCAGTTTGTGCCCACTCAGATGACAGCATTTCAATATAGCCTCTCGGCAGCCACTGTGGAGAAGAGGATGGAGGTTCCTCAAATGACTAAACATGGAGTTACCGTGTGATCTAGCAACCCCACTCCTGCGCATATATCTGGAAAAGATGAAAACTCTAACTTGAAAAAATACAACCACCCCAATATTCATTAGCAACAGTATTTACAATAGCCAGATATGAAAGCAACCTAATTGTCCACTGACAAATTAATGGATAAAGATGTGATATATATATACTCCCCCCCCACACACATACAATGGAATATTGTGTGCATGCTCAGTTGCTCAGTTGTGTGTGACTCTTTGAAACACTACGGACTGTAGTCGCCCAGGCTCCTCTGTCCTTGAGATTCTCCAAGCAAGAGTATTTCCTCCTCCGGAGGCTCTTCCTGACCCAGAGATCAAACCTATGTCTTCTGCCTCTCCTTCATTGGCAGGTGGACTCTTGACCACTGAGCCACCTGAGGGAACACAATGGCATATTATTGCTCAGTGATAAAAGTAATGAAATAATGCCATTTTCAGCAACATGGATGGACCTAGAGATTATTATACTAAGTGAAGTAAGTTAGACAGAGAAAGACAAGTACCACGTGATATGGCTTATGTGTGGAATCTAAGATAATGATACGATGACCTTATTTACAAGACAGAAACAGACTCACAGACACAGAAAACAAAGTTATGGTTACCAAAGGGGAAAGGGGTGTAAATTAGGAGAGTGGGATTGACAAATACGCAGGCATGTGTGCCAAGTCACTTCAGTCATGTCTCACTCTTTGAGACCCTGTGCTGCCAGGCTCCTCTGTGGGATTCTCCAGGCAAGAATACTAGACTGGGTTTCCTTGCCCTCCTCCAGGGGATCTTCCTGACTCAGAGATCAAACCCAAGTGTCTTATGTCTCCTGTATTGGCAGGTGGGTTCTTTACCACTAGTACCACCTGGGAAGCCCAACAGATACACACTCAGCTCAGTCACTCAGTTGTGTCTGACTCTTTGCGACGCCTTGAATCGCAGCATGCCAGGCCTCCCTGTCCATCACCAACTCCTGGAGTTCACTCAGACTCACATCCATCGAGTCAGTGATGCCATCCAGCCATCTCATCCTCTGTCGTCCCCTTCTCCTCCTGCCCCCAATCCCTCCCAGCATCAGAGTCTTTTCCAATGAGTCAACTCTTCGCATGAGGTGGCCAAAGTACTGGAGTTTCAGCTTTAGCATCATTCCTTCCAAAGAAATCCCAGAGCTGATCTCCTTCAGAATGGACTGGTTGGATCTCCTTGCAGTTCAAGGGACTCTTCAAGAGTCTTCTCCAACACCACAGTTCAAATGCATCAATTCTTCGGCGCTCAGCTTTCTTCACAGTCCAACTCTCACATCCATACATGACGACTGGAAAAACCATAGCCTTGACTAGATGGAACTTTGTTGGCAAAGTAATGTCTCTGCTTTTCAATATGCTATCTAGGTTGGTCATAACTTTTCTCCAAGGAGTAAGCGTCTTTTAATTTCATGGCTGCAGTCACCATTTCAGTGATTTTAGAGCCCCCCCCAAAATAAAGTCTGACACTGTTTCCACTGCTTCCCCATCTATTTCCCATGAAGTGATGGACCAGATGCCATGATCTTCGTTTTCTGAATGTTGAGCTTTAAGCCAACTTTTTCACTCTCCTCTTTCACTTTCATCAAGAGGCTTTTTAGTTCCTCTTCACTTTCTGCCATAGGGGTGGTGTCATCTGCATATCTGAGGTTATTGATATTTCTCCCGGCAATCTTGATTCCAGCTGGTGCTTCTTCCAGTCCNACATATGATGATACAATCACATGCCAGTGCTGGGTCATACTTTCTTGCTAAAATTGTTGTCACTTTTGTGTTTCCTGACCAGCTGCAGGCCAGCATCCTCCTGGTCCCCAGCCACAGCTAGGTGCTTGCCCCTCTTGGAACTCACAGACGCCTGCCACATGTAACCCTGTCCTGTTACTGCTTGTTTAGTTTCATCCTCCAGATGGGGAACCCTGAGTCACCATGACTGGGACAGAGTCATTGTCTGTATTATTTCTAGTTCTTTGGCTGTGAATTCTCTGGTACGCTGAGTCTGTAAAGCCATTTTTCATAGTGGAGAGGTTCTTTCCACAATTTGCAATTTTGGTCTATGAGTCTACAGGGAAGTTTTGTTATTGCCTTGCAAGCTCATGGCATCCAAAGTATTTTGATGCTAATACTTCAGCTTGGGATGTCTCTACTGCGTGGGTAGCTTAGATCTGGGTCTGACACCAATGAACATTTTAGGTTTGAGGTTCTGATCTTGTATATGTATCTCTCATTTTGCCCATGTCCCGGGAGAGCATCTCAACTCCTGCAGTGACCCCAGGCTGATAGTGGAGATGTTCTATTCCTTTAATCAGTTCTGACACCCAGCTTCAAACTGGGAGTGCAGATTTCATTTCCTGCCAGCAGAGCAGGACTTAGAGCCTGAACCTAGTCTCAGACTGGTGGCTAGACAGTAGAGAATCTGCCTGCAATGCAGAAGAACTAGGTTTGATGCCTGAGTCGGGAAAAACTCCTGGAGAAGCGAATGGCAACCCACTCCAAGATTTTTGCTTGGAGAATTTCACGGCCAGAGGAGCCTGGCAGTCTATAGTCCATGGGGTCACAAAGAGTCGGACACGACTAAGTGACTAACACTCACACTTTCAGTCCTCGATTAGGCATTAAGAAGATCTTAGCCCTATGAGCCCATTTCTACCCCTGGTTTTCCCACTGGATGTGGGGTGCCTCTCACTGGTATAGGTTCCCTTCTCTTAGAATCTGAAAATTAGACTTTCTTGCTTTGAGCTGGACTTGATATGTTTAAAATACTTAAAAATATATTGTCTCGCAGCTCTTATATGCCTGGAGTAGGATGGGAAATTTTGACTTGTGTTCACCCTACCATGTTTATCTCTGTATTCCAAATGCCCTGTTTGCCAAATAGTTGATTGGGTACATCCCTCCGTTTTTCTCCTTTCTTGTCTTCTCTTCTGTCCTCCAGTGTTGTTCCTGCTTCCCAAGGAGTCCATAAAGAATTTTGGTTCCTGAAGAGCCCTTGACCCTGGCCAGGTTGCAGGAAGGGAGGCAGATCCTCACTGGGTCAGGGCTGTGGTGCTGGGCCCAGAGCATATTGTCTCCTGGGGATTTGGGCTCTGCCCTGAACTCTTTTCGGGGCAGAAGGTCCCTTGAGGTGGCTGGGTGGGGTGGGGACGAGGTTCACAGGAAGGGCTTGAGGCTGCCAGCTGCCCTTCATTTGTAAGCCAGACAGCCCTTGGGATCCTGGAATGACTCTTATCCCCAGTCTCTGTGTCTGGGAAACAACAAAAGAACTACAGTGGGAGATCCTGGTTCCAGGCTCCACCGGGCTGGCTCTGTCCCTACAGAGCCTTGTCCCAGCCCTGCGGGTCCTAATTCAGCTTGGGTTTGGGACAGAGGGCCAGAAGGGTCCATTCTGTGATGCCAGAAGCCATGTCTTCCCCACCATCCATATCCTCTTGCCGCTGCTTTCTTCTTTGTATCTGTGATGCATGAGTGAATGTGAATGTGAGTGTGTGTGTGTGTGTGCATGTGTGTGTGTGACAAGTAGGTGTGGCTCTCTTGGGAGAGCTCCCTTCAGAATTCTATAGCCATACAAGTTAGAGGGGCTAGAAAATCATGTTCATCCCCTGAATATTGGGTGAGCGCTTGCAACATGCTAGGCACTGCACTTGCTGGGAAAACAGTTGTCAGACATATAAAAATACAAACAAATATGGAGTTAAAATAGTTCTCAATGCTCTAAAGCAAAAGTACAGGGATCTGGGGGAGAACATCAGAGAGAGGGTGACATATTTAGAGTTCAGTTTCCTGGAAAGTCTCCCAGAAGAGGTGACTTCCAAGATGAGCCCTAAAGGAGACAGGGAAGAGCATTCCAGCAGAAACAGCCTGCATGAAGGCTAAGAGGGGAAGACATCTTGGAACATTCTAGCAATGGACTAGAGGCCAATATGGGAAGGAAACAGCCCAGGAGAGGTGACTGGGGAAGCCAGTAGGGTATTCAGAACTTTGGAGGCAGACAGGACTAGAAGTTTGGACTTTCTCCTAGTGCAGTTGAAGCACTTAAAGTTTAAGCAGGGAAGAGTGTGCTCAGATTCGTAATGTGATGCTCACTCTGGTTGGCAGCCCTGTAGGGAGAAATGGCTGTTCCAGGCTCAAGTAGGCTTGGGGATCTAGGCATGAGAGAAGTGCAGCCCAGAATTCCAGGGAAGAGGGAATAGAGAAGGATAAACCAACCCTCACGTTCTAATATGACACAAGTGCCTGTGAGTTCTAACTTTGTTGGGCTACCAGGAAGGCTTCCTGGAGGAGGTGGCATCTGAGAGAGGACTTTGGGAAGGAAGGTGAGGTGGAGGCCCGCACTCCCAGCCTAGGGAATAGGTTGGGTAAAGTCTCGACAGTGAGGGGGTGCAGGCTGGGTGTGATGAGTCAGTGGACGTGAAGTAACTCCCCAAGGATGTAAGCCCCCTGTGGTGGCTGAGTCAGCACTGAGGCCCAGGCTCTGATGGAGAGCAGGTCTCTGATACCCAGCCAAGATTTGGCACCAAAAACTGACATCGAGGAAGTCCCCAATGCCCCCCCCCCCAATCAGTGTACCCCACACACCCAGCGCCAGAGAGTGTGTACTTCCCCAGTTGTGGTACATCTGCAAAGTGGGGAAGAGGAAGTATGGGCCACAGGCCAGCCCCAGAGGGCCTGGAGGAGGAGCCTCTTCTAGAGCCGAGAGAGGCTTGGCTGGGGGCCTCCCCAGAGGCAGCTCCTGGGGACTCCTGGGACCACAGCCGAGACGAGGCTAGCTGGAGGGAAGTGAGAGGTGACCTCGGCCTGAGCCCGGTTGTGAGACCCTCCGCCACCCTTGTCCTGGACTAACAGCCATGGCCAGGGCACAGCAGCTTCGGGCTGAGAGGTGAGTGCAGGGGCACTGCCCGCCCGGGGATCCTCACTGTTACCGGCAGGCCTTACAGGGCAGAGGCCCACCCTCCTGCAGCTGCTTATCAATGTCAAAAGTTGAGAGGTTGGAGTTGAGTCAGACCCCAAATACTCAGAAATACAGACTCTGAGAACTTTTTAAAGGGAACTCCTAGTTGTGGCTCACTTCCCTCAGGCACAGATGAAGACACTGAGGCTCAGAGAGGGGGAGTGACTTTCCCAGGGTCACGCAGGAGTGGGTGGTGGTGTCTGGACGGGAACTCAGGTGTCTGGGGCCCAGGCTGGGCCTCGCTACTCCACACTATCAGTAATAGGTTTTCATCTTCTATTCAGATGGAGGCACAGAATCTGGCTGTTTTCCAGGGCTTGGCTCAAATGTCAACTCCTTCAAGAAACCTTCCTTAACAGCCCCCTGCAAACACTTGCCCTGCTTCCTTCTTCTGTGTAGTCCTTACTTCTCTGGCATAATGGTCTATACGCACTCATCTGTTTTCTTTGTCACTGGCTCCGCAGTTAGAAGGCAGTCCCGTAGGGTATTTATCCCTTTTGATCATTGCTATATCCCAGGTCTGTCTAGTCAAAGCAATGGTTTTTTCAGTAGTCATGCACAGATGTAAGAGCTGGACCATAAAAAGTGCTGAGTGCCGAAGAACTGATGCTTTTTCATTGTGGTGCTCAGAAGACTCTTGGGAGTCCCTTGGACAGTAAGGAGATCAAAACAGTCAATCCTAGAGGAAATCAACCCTGAATATTCACTGGAAGGACTGATGCTGAAGCTGAATCCATTACTTTGGCCATCTAATGCGAAGAGCTGACTGATTGGAAAAGCCCCTGATGCTGGGAAAGATTAAGGGCAGGAGAAGAAAGGAGTGGCAGAGGATGAGACGGTTCGACAGCATCACCAACTCAATGGACATGAGCTTGAACAAACTCTGGGAGATAGTGGAGGACAGGGAAGTCTGGTGTGCTGCAGTCCATGGGGTCACAAAGAGTCGACATGACTTAGCAAGTGAACAGCAAATATCCCAAGATTTGAACAAAGCCAGTACTAAGTGCTTAGTAAGTGCTGCTGAGTAAGTGAGTGAATGAATGAATAACAGATGGATGGATGGATCTTTGAGCTGGAAAATGTCTTTAGATCATTCTGGACCAATCCTGTCATTGTATGGATGAGAAAACTGAGCCCCAAGGAGAATGAACTATCCACTCAGGGTCACAAGGAGTGAGGGGCAAAGCTGGGGCTCCGAGCATAGCCTTGCCAGGGCCTCACCTCATTTCTCAGGAGACATTCTCTGAGTTTCTTTGGTAGGTCAGCCTGTGCTCTGAGCTTTGGGGGGACCTGAGGACATAGGGCTTGGTTCCTGCCTTTCTGGATCAGAGCCACAGATGACATCAGAAAGAGTGTGGTAAAAGCATGGAAGTGGCTCAGAGGGTCACGGGGGATGGGTCTGGCCAAAGTGGGCAGCAGAGGGCCCCTGGTGGACTCTGCAGCTAGAAGTGGGAGCCAGGTCAAATGTCAGAAGGAAGGTATGTGCGTGCACACACACACACACCTCTGTGTTGCAGGAGGGGTATCAAATGCAGATGCTTGGAGGGTGATTCAGGAACGCCCTTCCAGGGATTTTCCTAGCAGTTCAGTGGTTAAGACTCCACACCTCCGCTGCAGGGTGTATGGTCTCTGCTCAGAGATCTAAGATCCCACAGCCAAAAAAAGAAAAAGAATGGTCTTCAAGAGCCACAGAGGGTGGTGCTGGGGGCGGGGGTGAGGTTCAGGAAGGCAGGAACCAAGCCCTATGTCCTCAGGTCCCCCCACAGATTCCAGCTCCTTCAGCCCCCAAGTCCTCAGTGGAGACTGGGCCTGGCATGTAAACCTGAACCTTCAGGAAATAGCTGCTGTTTGAGGCTGGTGGCACCTCCTGTTTCTCAGGGCACGTGGGTCAGAGAGATGATGCCCATAGCCGACACCTCCCTCCTAGTCCTGGTCCCCTGGAAGCTGTGCTTGCCCCTTTATGGAGGAAGGGTGCCCTTCCCCCCTCTTTCATGGGGCTATGGAGCCGTGCCTGGGGTCTCTCAGTCTCCTTCCACCTGGATGTCTATTTATTTATTTATTTAAGAAGTTGAATATTTTATTATTAAATTGTTTATTCTCCTGCAAGGCTGTTACTTCACTGTATAAAAATAGCACCAGCAAACATTGCAAAATTAAGATAGTAATATTCTTCACTGGACACTATACAGCTAACAAACTTTTCTCCACTGGCAGTTATTTCTAGTGGGAAGATAATTTTGACCCAAATCCAAGGATAGCTGTAAGCAAGTTACAGTGTCATATAAGGTTTAAGATAACCATGTTATCCTTGAATTACATAATTTTTGTAATTAGTTTTACTAGGGATAATTTCAGGAATTCTGAGTATTATAACTGGAGCCTAGCCTAAAAATCACAGGATGCTGTGGAAAAGATGCACAATGTTTATCTGAAGTCATTACAAAGTTAAGGGGTATTTTCTTCAGGAAACATTGTTACAAGTAGTGTCTTTTGCTAAAAGTTGCTTTTTAAATATCTATCCACAGCTAATTTAAGCAACAATGCTAGATTGTTTCAAAGTAGTTTATTTCGGGGTTCCATTTTCACTCCTCAATAGATTTTATGTATTTCTCATAGGCTTCTTCACTCATTAGTTCATCTAGTTCTGAAGGGTTACTGAATGTCATCTTGATCAGCCAACCATCTTCATAACAAGACTTGTTGACAAGTCCTGGATTTTCTGCTAGAGCTTTATTAATTTCAGTTACTTCTCCTGAGAGAGGAGAATAGAGTTCACTAGCAGCTTTCACACTTTCCAAAGCATCAAACTCCTCTTGTTCGTTCAACTTTGTCCCAACTTCAGGCAGACTACAGTAAACAACATCTCCCAAAGCTTCCTGTGCAAAATTGCTGATTCCCACTGTCCCAACACCTTTTTCTGTTGTTTCCCATTCGTGTTTTTCTGTGAATTTCCGCACCGACAGCAGAGCAGGGCCGGTGCTCAGCGCCCCGACAGCACCCGCTCGCAGTCCCCAGGGCCGCGGTGAGCAGGGCTGCAGACCGCGGCCAGCACGCTCCGCACGTACTGCACGCAGCGCCATGTTCGCACCTGGATGCCTATTTAAACGTGAGGTCTGGATGCCTGAGGCCGAAGTGGAGGATGTAATGGGAGGGCAGCAGATTTCCGGTAGCAGGACTTTCTAAGGCCTGAGGCATCTGAAGGTGGAAAGGATTGCTGTGGGGGCATTGAGTGCTTTCCACAAGCATGTTTTGAGCGCCTACTGTGTGTAGGAGGCAGGAACCCTGAACTAGCTGCTGCCCCAGGGTCTTTCCACCCGTCACCCAGCCCTTCCTGTCCAGGCCTCCCCAATGGACTTTTCATGAACAATATCAGTTTATGGGCCCTGAGTGGACTTCAGTTCAGAGGGGTTCTGGCTGAGGTCTCCAGGGGGCAACTCTTCTAGGGGGACTTTCTGCCCACTTTTTTGCACCCCTGCTTTTGCCGGGTGCAACAACTTCTTGGTTCAGCTCCCTGGCCCCGCAGACAGCCAGGCTGTTCCCACGTGGCCCACAGTGGTTGCTTTTGTTGTTTAGTTGCTAAGTCGTGTCCGACTCTTTGCAACCGAAAGGACTGTAGTCTGTCAGGCTCCTCTGTCCATGGGATGTCAAGCAAGCATGCTGGAGTAGGTTGCTATTTCCTCCTCCAGGGGATCTTCTCAACCCAGGGATCTAACCCACGTCTCCCTTGTCTCCTTCAAGTCTCCTCCACTGCAGGTGAATTCTTTACCACTGAGCCACAGTGTCAGCCCACAGTGGCCTTGCTGTAAAACAGACACAGGGAGTGGGCTTGCACCTCCCTGAGAACCTACTATGTGCCAGTGCTGTCCTGGGCACTGGGGATATAGCAGTGAGCAGGGTCCCTTCTCCTGTGGGGCTTCTCCAGCTATGCTTGTTACAGATGTGACCTCCAATCCCTCCTGGGATATAAATACCTCCTTGGGCCCTGTCTCAGAGTGGTGGAGGGGTCAGAGTTCAGAGAGGAGTCTTCCCAAGTCTGCTAACCTTGGCAATGTAAGAGTGGGAATTCAGGTCTTCATCTTTCACCTGTACCCTCCCCTCTGTGACACACAGGTCTCCCAACATAACCCTTCCTTGCCCCACAACCCCAAGGCAGGGCACAAGCGCCCTTCATGAGCAGGCTCTGCTGGTCTCCCTGGCCTCATCCCTTGTAATTTGCCCCTTCTTGCATAGTTGAGGCCTCTGCACCCACTCTTTCTCTTGCCTGTTGTCCTGGGTTGACTCCTCTTTATCTGGTGCCACTTCTTCTGGGAAGCCCTCCTTGGTCATCCTCAGTCTGAGCATACCTTGCCCTCCTTGCAGGTACAGCATCCTTGCTTCTCCCTCTGATAACTTCACCCCCATCTTAGAGTGTTGGCTTGGCGAGCTTTCTTGCCTGCTGCACTACTGCTTCTTTGAGGGACTATAGTAATGGCTGGGCTCCTGCTGTAGCTTGAAACATTGTGGACTTTTCCTTCACAGCTTCTATGATTACTGAAATCATGTAATTATTTATCCAACTCCTCCAATCAACCATGAAACCCAGGAAGGCAGAGGCCACATCCTAGAGTTCTTAGGACAATGTTACAGTAGCTGCTAACAATATTATTACTGTTGTTATTATTTTAGATGGGAGACTGATGCTGTGAGGGGCTGGGATTTATCTCAATTTAACACAGCCAGCTGTTGGGAGCTTCAAACCAGGGCCAGTGTAGCAGTGACTGGGAACAAAATTCTGGAGCCAAATCCCAGTTTTTTCACTTTTTGGGACAAGTTCGTTAACCTCTGTGCCTCAGTCTGGAAAAAGGTGACACTGTCTTAGAAGGGCCCCTGGTGCTCCATGCGCTTAGGACATCGTCAGCTGTAGTTACCATTACCTGTTTCCCTGCAAAGGGCTGTTGCTGCCTCTCCAGTTCCTTCCTGCTCCACCAGCCTCCTACTGAAGCTGAAATAGTCAGGAAATTCACTATCTCAGGGGAGAAAGTGGCCGAGGAAGCTTCTCCCAAGGGTATTTGTTACCACAGAACCCTGTGTGGAAAGTGAGTGGGGAGGCTGCTAGCCTGGGAGTGGTGGGGATTTCCTGTGCCTGCCCACCGCCAGCCTGAGTCACCTCCTGTGCCAGCCTCCAGAGTCCTGAGTTAGATCCCTGCTGTCCAGGTCCCGTGGGGCCCAGCAGAGGCTGGGACTGGTCCCCGCTGGCTCTGAGGTTCAGGCAGCCCTGCCCCCCACTCCCACCCTGTTTCCCAACTGCCGCAACAGGAACACGATTGCTGACAGCGTCTGGTTTCCTCCTCTGTCTACAAGCGGCTGGACTGGGTGACCCTACTTGCTCCTCCTCCCTCGCCTTGGTGTTCCCTTTTCTCTTCCTCCATCTGTCCCTCTCTGTCCCCTCCTCTGCTCTCGGATTGCTCTTCCCTGGGAGTTTTAACCACTGGTCACAGGGCAGAAGGTTCTTACCACTCCCAATCCAGCTGGGACCCCCTTCAACTCCACTCCCTGCAGGACTCCAGAGCCACACACCAACTTTTGCAGGACCATGACCTGGGTGCCCCAGGGGCCTCTCAGATTAGCACGTCCCACAAAGTGTCCATCAACCCTGCTCCCCTTCCAGCCATCCTGGTCACAATACGGGTAATATGTGGGTGTCACTCTTGACACTGCCCTTTCTTTCACCTCTATATCTAAACAGTCCCCAAACCCTGCTGGTCATAACTCTGGAATGACTCACAAATTAGCAGTGTGTCTGTTGGAAATGCTGAAGGCTGTAGAGAACAGAGGAACTGATAGTGGCTGAAACAAACAGAGGTTTATGCTTTCACATAATGAGAAGTTCAGAGGTAGGCCACAACTGGTTCTGCTGCTCAGTGACTTCAGGACCAGAGTCCCAGAGATTCCTGTGATCATTCTCACATTTTTGCCTCATGAATGCAATGTGGCTGCTGCAAGTCCAGATGTCACATCTGCTTTCCAGGCAGGCAGTTGGGGAAAGAGGAGGAGACACTACTAGCTTTGTCCATCTCTCTGGATCTTGAAGCAAACCCTCTCCCAGAGGCTCCTACAGCAGATTTCCTCTTAGGTCTCTTTGGTCAGAACAGGTCACATGGCTGCTCCTAGCTGCAAGTGGGTCTGGGAAACAGCAATGGGATTATTATGTTCGGCTCAGGCCAACTGTGATCTATCAACTTGGGGCTAGGCTTTGTTACCGTGAAAAGAACTGG
The DNA here is from genome assembly GCA_006410935.1 of Redunca redunca. Classification (NCBI taxonomy): domain Eukaryota; kingdom Metazoa; phylum Chordata; class Mammalia; order Artiodactyla; family Bovidae; genus Redunca; species Redunca redunca. Next base: position 94,327 of record SJYQ01093169.1, read on the forward strand.
AGCTTGATTAGTTAGGAAGAAGCAGAGGGCACAAAAATGCACAGTGTCTGTTATCAGGTCTCCCTCGTGTCTGTCTTCTCTTCTTATCCCCACTGTCTGGCTCAGGCCCACCTCATCTCTCAGCTGGACCACTTCAGGGCCTCCCAGTGGTGCTCTGTCCCCCATTCTCTGCCCTCCTTTTTCTTTCCACACAGCTGCCCGAGTTGGCCTCCTAAAGCCAGAACCCTGTTGTGTTTTCGCTCTCTTCTGAAGCTGTCCATGGCTCCCTGTTGCTTACAAAGTTCCTTAGCTCTGCGCTGGAGACCCTCCTCAACCTGCCTCATCTGCCTATTCAGACTCTGATCACACTCACACCAGACTCCAACCACAATAGACTTGGTCCTCAGAGCTTTAGCACCTGCATTCACTCTGCCAGGAAGGAGGGCAGGCATTCCCCTGCTCTGGTCCTACCCAGTGGACTTCTATTCATCCTTGTAGACCTGGCTCAAATGTCACCTCCTCTGTGAGGATTTTCCCAACCTGGGTATAATGAGCCATCCTCTCTGGGAAGTAGGTGACCCAGGGCCTAGAACAGGGTGTGATAGGCAGGGGTGCTTGATGCTCTGGTCCTGAATGAATAATGCAGCCCCAAAGCGATTTGCTGGATTCTAGTATGGTTGTTGACATGTGGCTCTGACTCCAGGCGCCTGGTCTGTGTCACAGCCTGGCATGTGAAGGGTGTTGAACAGAGAATGCTGGGTACGTGGGTTTACTTGGCACAGGGCCTTGCACCTACCAGCCCCTCAATACTTCAGGATGATAACCCACATTTCTTCTCCTCCCACCTCCCTCAGCGACTTCGACCAGCTTCCTGACGACATTGCCATCTCAGCCAACATCGCTGACATTGAGGAGAAGAGAGGCTTCACCAGCCACTTTGTAAGAGAGACCCCTGCCCCCTCACCCTCTGACCTCTGAGCCTCCAATGCTTTCCTCTCCTAAGTTCTATCCTGGTGGTTCCCACCAGGGCAATTCTACCCTCCAGGGGATGCTTTGCAGGAAATATCTGGAGACAGATTTAATGACCACAACCTGGGGTGGGCATCTACTGCATGGCATCCAGGGACTCTGGTTCATGTCATGTGGTGCCCACGACAGGGAAATACCTCACCCCCAAAGTGACACTGAGGTCAAGAAATTATTATCCAACGCTAGGGCCTCTGGACCTCCACCATCCTCTACCTCTGGCCTGTGAGGCTGCCCCTACCCCCGCCCCTGGTCTGCAAAGCCCCAATCCCTGGCTTGCTAGCTCAGCCTGTGGTTTTTGTCCTTAGGTTTTTGTCATCGAGGTGAAGACGAAAGGGGGGTCCAAGTACCTCATCTACCGCCGCTACCGCCAGTTCTACGCCTTGCAGAGCAAGCTGGAGGAGCGCTTCGGGCGGGAGAGCAAGACCAGCCCCTTCACCTGTATCCTCCCCACGCTCCCAGGTAGGCAGCGACTGGCTGCCCCGGTCGGAGCCTGCCGGCTCGCCTCTCCTCTCAGCTCTGTGGGTGCTGTTCGGTGCTTGTTTTAGCATAAGCCGTTCTATTTTAGTGAAAACTGTTTATTTAATCCGTGGCCCCCTCCTGCCAGTCACAGGCTGCCACCTCTAGCTCTCCGGCCTCGGAGCCCTTGACCTCTGAGCCCTGGACCTCCTGTGCTCTGTGACCGCACAGCTGCCCTGCTTTAGCCATCCTCCACCAGGTCTGAGTGCATCAGCCCCGGCCTCTCCTCCTGGAGACAGGGATCCCTGTGTTCCCCACGTTAAACACAGACTCATCTTCCAACCCCTCGAGGAGAACTGCCCTGTAACTCCTCAGTCCCCTGTGGGTGCTCCTCCTTTCTTGCCCTTCTGGGACACCATGGGGGCGCACCCACTGCTGCTTTTGGACAGGCCTCTCACCCTCTGCCTCCTGGCCTTCCATGCCTACTTGGTCCTAACACGCACCTTGGAAAGGTGCAAACTTCTCAGCTTCTCAAGCCCAGCCTTCGTGAGCCCAGCAGGAGAGAACCCTACCGGAGTGGGGTGTAGGGTTCATGGGGTGGTCTTGGCTGTGCCTGCCCCACCCCACAGGCTGTAAAATACTCCCTGACCTTCCCTTCTTCAAGCTTTAAACCACGCCTCCAGCTGGGGTTCCTCTCTGCCTCAGCCAGTGCCTGAGGTTCCCAGCAGCCAGCCCCAGGGAGGAAACTCACCCATTCCATCACCCTACCCCTTCCCCATCTCTGGACAGCAGGGAGGAGGGTCCCTCCTGCTTTCAGCTGACCTCTCCTTCCTGACAGCTTGTCCTCGCAACCCCTGTAGATTTACCTTCTCCTTCATCTACTGACTGTCTGCCAAGCTTCACCATGGGTGGCTTGGTTCTCTTTCATCTTTAAGCAAAAATGTATCCTAAGTGAGCATTCTGGCCAGAAGCCTCTGTGAGTCCCAAGGGCCTTCAAAGATCTCTCCTTCCTTCCACAATAAATCTTGGCTTGCTGTCTCACCTTCTCATCTTCCATCCTCTGCTCAACCCACCAGCCTGGATTCAGCTCTTCCTGCTCTGTGAGTTCCTCTCGGGACAGTGGCCCATGACCCATTAACTCTGATCCACGGGTACAACTCAGGCCTCACCTTCCTCATCCCACTTCTTCCTCTGGGATGCTCTCTCCAAACCTCTGTGGTGCCAGCCTCTTCCAATTCCCTTCCTGTCTCCCGTGGCTCCTCCATCTCCTTACAGAGTCGCCTCCTCTGGTGCTCTTGGGAAGGTGGGCACCCATCGTTCTCACTTTTGTCCTCTCACTCCCCTCCCTTCCTCTTCTCTGCTGCCGCACACAGGCAATTTGACCTGCATGCCTATGGCTTTAGTTGCCCTTTACTTGCTACTAACCCCCCAGTTTCTCACTACCCCAGGCCTCAGATGCTGCCCTCCTGCCACTCCCAGACACCAGTGTGCTTCATGGGCAGTGGCCAGCAGGAGCCAGACCTATCGCACATTTGCCTTCTGGGGGGGCTCTCTGAGTGGGTGATTCAGAGCCCCCTGAAGTTCCCAGAGAAGACATTTGTCTTTGATCAGCGTCATCAGTGTCCCTTTCCCCACAAACACTCTGTCTTGCTTTTGAGGAAGGATTCACCCATCCACTCCTCAAATATTTACTGGTTTGGCCCTTGTTCTACACCATGGCTCTTTAACCTGGGTGGCATATTGGAAGTACCTTGAGGTTAAAAGATTCTTGATGCCCATATTCCACCCCCGGAGATTCTGATTTAAATTCTTCTGGGATGAGTCCTATGCAATGAGGTTTTACACACTCCTTGGGTGACATGAATGTACAGCCAGTCTTGAGGACCGCTGTTCCAGGTGATGAGATTGTAGCTGTGAGCAATGCAAAGGTCCTGTTCTCTCGGAGCTAAGAATCGTGCGCGTGCGTGTCTATGTGCATGTATAGGAAAAGGCAATAGATAAACAGTTAAAATGAGAAAAGTATCAGCTGATGACAGCACAACAGAATGCACAGTGGATGGTGGCCCCAGAGCGCCGTGGGCCAATGAGCAGGAGGAGTACTGAGCTAGTGGGAGGGGTTCCTGCCTCTGCTGGGCAGCTCCGGGCCTGGAGACAATGCTCCTGGGCCAGATTCTCAGGACAGCTCTACAGCTCTTTGTGTTTCCTCAGCCAAAGTCTACGTGGGTGTGAAACAGGAGATTGCTGAGATGCGAATACCTGCCCTCAATGCCTACATGAAGGTAAGGTGGGGCTAGGCCATGTGGCTCCTGGGAGGGGACAGGGTGCTGAGCCCAGGGAGGGGCCCAGGTGCCATCCCTGAGAGTGGCTTTGGGAACTGGGACTGGTTCTCTTGCTCTGATGGCCCTTCTCTTCAATTCTGAAAGGCCAGGCCTGGAGAGAGAAACAGGACATGTTCTCAGGGTTCCGGGGGATGGGGCAGGAGCAGTGGAGAAGATTCAGGAAGCCACACCTTGAACTGACTAATGGCTGTGCTGAGCCTCCTGGTACAGAGGAGAAGAATAAGATCCAATGCCTGCCCTGAGGTCCCCACTGTCTCATGGGAATACAGACAGATGAAGAACAGCCTGTATAACAGGGGCATGGCAAACCAGGGCCATGATGAACGGCCTGTATAACAGGGGCATGGCAAACCAGGGTCCCAGCTTTCTCACATAGCACTTTCATATGAACAGGACACAGGCTGGATTTTAGTGGCATCCATGGGCCTTGGACAGATACCCTTATGTATTCCCCAACCTGTAAACTGCGTCCTCAGGAGATGGGAGCATAGAGGAAGGAACATCTTACAGACAGACCCAAGACTGGTTAGGAAAGCCTTACACCGATTAAAGCTGTGTAAGAAACGGATAGCTTTCCTAGGGTAGTGAGCACCCCATCACTAGAGGTATACAAGACATGGCTTGATGGCAACCTTAGGAAACTGGAGAAGGCAGCCCTCTTCAGAGCCGAGAGGCATCCTCAGAGACAGTGAGATCGCCCCTTCCTCTCCTACTCTTACGGGAAAAGAGCGCTGAGCTAGGAGTCTCTTTGGTCTTTGCTCTGTCATTCCCTGGGTGATTTACGGTTAATTGCTCATCCTGTCTAGGTCTCAGTTTTCTTGCCTATGAAATGAGGTGGTACCCCCAACTTTCTGGTTTCACGGGAGGGGACTGATGTTGAGAAAAGGACAGAAAAGTGCTTTGTAAACTGTGAACCTGCCTCCAGAATGTGAGACAGCATGACTCCTAATGGAGTGAGGGGGCAGGAGTGCGGAGGGGGAAGCAGAAGGGAGCAGGTGGCTGGTTTGCCCTCCCCAGTGGCTGCAGGAATCCTGGGCTCTGGGTGGAGAACAGGTAGGGTAGGAAGGCACCTGGGCTTCAGCACTAGTGGCATCTCCCCTCCAGGGGGCGCCGTGATAGCTGCTCCTTCAGGGTGGCTGGCTCCTCCACTCTCCAGCAAGGCTGGAAGGAGCCAGAGCCAGGAGGGGTGTGGAGCTGGAGCTCTTCACTCTTCACCTGGTCTTGGCAACCAGCAGCCTGGAGAATCTCATCTCTGTCTGTGTCTGAGTGGGTTCCTTGAAGCCAAGAGGTCAATCCGTGCTATGGTAACCCCACCCCGGGCTTGGAACATTCAGAGATGGGGGAGAGCTCATTACCACTGTCCCTGACCCAGGCTGCTCACCCATTGTTGGACAGCTATTAGAAAAGCCCGGCTTCCTGTGACTTCTACTCACTGGTCTCACCTCTGTCCTCATTAAGAATAGGGTTCATGTGATAACGGCAAGTGCCTGGAACCAGGTAGAGTACAACTAGGAGGCTCTTGATATATGCATGCATTTGTTGGATAAATGGCTTATTTAATTCTCTCAGTAACCTGTGAGCTCAGTACTCTTATTCCTGTTTTAAGGTGAGGAAATGGAGGCACAGAGATATACAGTCACTCCCTTGGGGTCACAGAGCATTTAGTAAGTAGGATGGGGTTTGAACACATATCTCTGTGACTCCAGGATTTTGCTCTTACCCACTGTACTGTGTTGGAATAAAAGCAATAGAAACAATGATAACATTCAGCTTGGATGGGGCCTTTGCTAGATGCCTGTTCTAAGTGTTTTGCACGAATTCACTTTTTTAGTCCTTCCACAGTCCTATAAGGGAGGTACCTCACCCTCATTGTGTTAATGAACACACAGAGGCATCCTTGCCCAAGGTCACCTAGATGAGTGGCAGATTCTGTCCCAGGCACAGCCTGGCTCTATCTGTGCCCTTGAGCTCATCTCTGGGCTGCCCTCTCCCATCCTCCCCATAGAACAACTGTGCCTTTTCTAGGCTCTGAGTTTGCAGTTCCTCTGGGATGGCCTCCCTCCATCCTGCCATCCCCAGGGGGTTTTCGGGGGGGGGTGCTCTGGGTGCCTCTGGGGCTGTAGCGGCCTAAGCCAACTGCAGTGCTCCTGGGGGCCTGCGCAGTGGACAGCTTGGAGGGGTGACCCCGCCAGGTTCTGGGTACTCTGCATCTTCACAGCTTGAGGGTCATTGCATCATGGGTGCTGCAACCAGCATCAGATAATCAGTCTCAACCCTACCACTTCCTAGCTGCCCACTGACCGGGGCACTTTCCCACTCTGATTCTGTAATAGGACGTACAGTATCAGGAAGCACCATTTAGGTGGCAATATCACCAAGTGTTGTTAATGTGGTTTATCTGGGAGGTACTTCCCCCGCCATTGTCTCATTCTGACCTGAGGGATGAGCTTTGGTGACAGATGCCTCTGGGTGACCAGCTCTGTCTCTCACTAGGCTGTGCGGCCCTGGGCAGGTCCCTTCACCTCTCTGACCCTCCTCCCAGGTTACTGTGAGAGGGAGCGAGGTCACACGGTGTGGCGCTCAGGGCAGCACCTGAACAGTCACCACCGCATCATGTCATCTGTTGTGTCTGGAGGCCTGTGGGTCTTTTCCAAACGAGCTCTTCTCAAGTTAGGTGGTCCCTCCTGACCTTGAAGCCGGGGGTAGATCTTGTGACATGTTTCATTTACCTTGTTGAAATTTCAATATATATCTTGTTTCTTTATCACTCAGAGAATGCATTAATGGCCAGGGAATAGTGTGGGGGTGGGGGT
>SJYQ01093169.1:101374-132446 GCA_006410935.1 Redunca redunca
GGGCTTGGGGGGGTTGGGGGGGAGGGAAGGGCCCACAGCCTCAGCCTCAAACACCTCAGAACCCCCAGTCGGACCAGGGGAGGGCCTGTTATGAGCAAACAGAGGCAGAGGGTACCAGCCAGCCAGCAATCATTCGGCAAGCTCAGCCCCGCCTTGGGTTCCAAAGCTTCAGAGATGACTTAGACCAGGTCCTGTCCTCAAGGGGTTCACAGCTCCCCAGGGACACACTCTTAAACATGGGCATTTCAAAACCAATGTGGTCAATGCTCTGGGGACTATGGGGGTACAGGAGTCCCCAATGAGGCCTGGGAGATGGGGAAGTTACCAAGTCCGGGGAGTTTGAACCCTTCCCTCTCTTGCTCATGCCCCCAGGCTTGGAAAGAGCACCTGCTCTGGAGTCAGGGAGACCTGCGTTCTAAACCTGGTTTCTCCCTAACAAATAGAGTGGAGCATCAGAAAGTCACTCATCCTCCCTGAGCCTCAGGTTTCTCATCTGTTAAATGCGACACTGGAGAATGTAAAGCACTGTAATAGGAACTTGGTGAATGTTTCCTCCCTCCTTCCTTACCATTTTCTTCTCCCAGGCCCTGTTTGATTTCACTGGGAACAGCAAACATGAGCTGAATTTCAAAGTTGGAGATGTGATCTTCCTTCTCAGTCGGATCAATAAAGACTGGCTGGAGGTAAGTTTGGAGGTGAGCAGGGAGGTGAGACTGAAGATGAGGAGGAAGTGAGGTTGCAGGTAAGTTGGAGGTGAAGTCGTTTTGATTCTGTGAGGGATCAGAGAAAGAGGAGGGATCTGAGAAGGCCCCAGGGAAAAAATGCTGTCCAAAGGTGTAGATCGAGGAAGCCTGAGGAAATATTGTGTATGTGACTGAAGCAGAAGATTCTGGCACCTACACTTGCCTCTGATCCCATCAGTGGTCACATTAGAAAGTCAGTTAACCCTCTGAGTTTCATTTCTTGTTCTGTAACAGGGTCTGTCTGCCTGTTCACTCTGACATGTGGGAGCAGGCAGTTCTCTGTTGGGGTGCACCCCTGTGCACTGTGGGGTGTTTAATGGTGACCTTGGCGTCCATCTGTTAGATGCCAGTAGCACCCCCCCAGCTGCAGCAATCAAGTGTGTCCCCAGACCTCTGGCCCCAGAAGGCAGAATCACGCCCAGTGGAGACGTGCTGTTTGTAATTGGGTAAAGTTACTCACCACTCAGGGAGTGAGTGAGAGTGAGGAAGGAGACTCACTTGAACTCCAACGTCTGACGTCACATCCTAGCTGTTTTTAGCTAGCTTTGTGACTTTGGGAAACTTACTCAACCGCGTGATTTCCTCTCCCGTAAATGGAGATAACCCTGGCTGTTTCTTCATAGATTTCTGGGAAGGGTTGAAGGAGACACAGCTGTTCAGGGCTCGGCCCATAGAGGGCCTGGTTGTGTGGCATCTTGGCCACGCTGTGTCCCTGCCAGCAGCAAGGATGGTCCTTACAGAGGCTCAGAGCACAACTGAAGACCGAGTGGGAAGTCCTGGCCTCGTGCAGCCTTTTGGATTAAGTCCTCTTGTTATGAACGATTCCCTTTTCTCAGGGCTCCTGAAGTGGTGTGTGAAGGAGCTTATGGAACAGGTCCCGAGGCAGGGCCAGCCGCCAGGGGTCCGGGAATATTGAGGGAAAGGGACGGGACCTGGCGCCCAGGAGCTGGAGAGGAGTATGGGCCAACTGTTCATCTCACAACTTGGTTTGATTTTTACCCCAGTCCCGCAGCTCTGTCTCAGGTACTCACAAGCTCTGACAGCTGAAGTGTTTGCTGGGTCATTCTCCAGAAACAGGAAATGTTTGTTGACTTCTTGTTTTCTAGAAGGTTCTGTGGGTCAGTATGCTAACTGACTTCTGGCTTCAGATGGACGGGAGGGTTAGGGGAAGAGCAAGGGTACTACTTCAGCCTCAGTTTATATGTCTGTAAAAGAAGCTGGCACAGTATGTCTTCCATAGGGTTATGAAGATTGAGAGAACAGGTGACAAAACACAGTGATGGCTAGGTCTTGGCTGGATTTAGCAGAGAGGCATGGCTGGAGGGAGAATTCTGGTTATTTTATCTAGAGCAGGTGGTGTCCATGGATGGATGGATGAATGAATGGGCCCCGACTCTAGCCCTCTCCCTCCCCTATCCCGTTTTCCTCCTGGACACCTACCACCATATGACTGCTTGTAAAGTTCATCTGTTTACCTGATCCTTGTCTGGAGCACAGTGGAAGCTCCAGGGGGGAGGGCGGGGATTTCCATCCCTTCTGAGTGCCCAGAGCCTACCCCTTACCTGGCACTCAAGAAGTAGCCAAATGAATGACTGAGTGAGTGAATAAATGAATGAGATGAAAGCAGGTTTCCAGATAAATTCAGGTCTTGACTTGTTTAAAAATGGATGTCTTGGGGTGAACAGCTTGGTGACCTTGCCCACTTTTTCTCTTTCTCTTGTCTGCCTTTCCCTATCATTATAAATGGGCAGGACCCCGAGACACGGCCCTGCTGCCTCTCCCAGCACCCACAGGGCAGTGTCTTCTTTCTTCCCTCAGGGCACTGTCCGGGGAACCACAGGCATCTTCCCAGTGTCCTTTGTGAAGATCCTCAAGGACTTCCCAGAGGAGGAAGACCCCACCAACTGGCTACGCTGCTACTACTATGAGGACACCATCAGCACCATCAAGTTGGTGGCCCGCTGGAAGAGGGGGATCTGTCCAGCCTCCCCGACCCTCCCCAACCCTACCCCACCCCTGGGCTCCAAGACCCAAACCAGATCACATGTCCCCCGACCAAACACACACACCTGAAAGCCCGCAGTGGCTCCCACCATCCTCCAGATAAGTCATGCCCCATCACAAGATTTCAAGGTCCAGTGTGACCTGGCCAGCCTCATTCCCTTGTCCCCCTCCTGGCCGGCTGCCTCCTTACTCCTGCCAACCCTCTCCTTAGGGACATTGCAGTGGAGGAGGACCTCAGCAGCACCCCTCTCTTCAAGGACTTGCTGGAGCTCATGAGGTGAGGGGCTAGGGTGGGAGTTCTGAGGGGCATCAGACACCCTGCAGCAGAGAACAGAGGGAGGAACACAGCACATTCAAGGAATGGGCGTTTTGTGTCTATTTCACCTTTTTGTTTTATCCACAGCCCAGCCCTGCAGGCTGGGTATCAGCTCACCACATTAGAGGTGAGGGGGGAGGGGTGCTGCAGAGAGGTAAAGGGGCTTGCGGTTTGTGGGCCTGGATTTGCTGAAGTTTTTCTAAGTCAAAACCTTGGACTTGAACCCTCCTCCATCAGGGAACCACCACCTCCCAAGACCCAGTTATGAACAGTTGCTTTACAGAGTGGAAATGGCATTGTTATATTCCTGACTGTAAAAGTAATATCTATTCACTATTTTTTAAAAAGAATGTCAGAAGTCATGGAAAAGTATAAAGAAGTGAAATCACCTCATTTTTACTCCTCTCATTACCTGGTGTGCATTCATATTTCTTCAGCTCACACCCCACCTGCACCCCACTCCCCATAATTTTATTATTTAGTTGGCTTCAGAGCATTGTTCCGTGGCTGCACCACAACTAAAGCAGCTATCCCCTTTTGTTGGCATTTAAGTTATCTTCCACTTTTTTCCTATACTACTGTGAATAGTGCTGTGATTCGCCTATTTGATGTCTTGCCTGATTATTCACTTAGGATGATTTTCTAGAAGTGAGGTTTGGGGATCAAGATAGAGCTTCTGACCCATTTTGTCAGATTTACCAGTGGAAAGTTTGAATGGCTGTTCACCCGTCTATCTGTACCCAGATCAGACACTTCCAATTCTTCATGAGTTCTTTGTGGCCACACACAGGGCTGTCTCAGGGGCTTTATCCTTCTCTACTCTGTGCTCAATAAAACCCACTTCTCTTCCCCATGACAGTTCTTAAGTCTTCAGCACACTATAAGACATTTCAAGCTGTTCCATGAATTTATTGTGAAAGTCCCAGTTTCCCCTGGAGGTCTCAGTTTCCCCATCTGTACAATGGGAGATTGGACCACTCGGATGATAGAACCAGTGTCTGTCTCTGACCTCTTCCAGTTCTTAGATCCCGGCCCTAAATCTCCCTCCATCCCCTTTCCCTGCTCCCACACCTAGGCCTAAAGGCTGCTGGACCTTTCCCGAACCCTGATCTCTCCCATCCAGGCGGGAGTTCCAGAGAGAGAACATTGCCCTCAACTACCGGGATGCTGAGGGGGACCTGGTTCGGCTGCTGTCGGATGAGGACGTGAGGCTCATGGTGAAGCGGGCCCAAGGTCTCCCCTCCCAGAGGCGTCTCTTCCCCTGGAAGCTGCACGTCACCCAGGAGGACAACTACAAAGTCTACAACACGGTCCCCTGAGCCAGTGGTATCCCTGGGGCAGTGAGGGGACTCCTGGCAAAGAGCCCTCCGAGGGGATTAGGACCAAGAAAGGCTGGGCATGTGGGACAGACTTCCTGGTTCTGAGTTGGACAGACCTGCTGACCTTGGCTTGTACATTTGGTCTCTGAATTAAATAAACCATTTCATCTCAAAGGGGCAGGCTGAGGAAGAGAATGTCTTTGGAAGAAAGAGGAGAGGAAGTAAAAAGCCATTCATGAGTATCACTGAGGGATCATTTATATACAGAAGAGGGCCCTGGCTTTGAGCCTCTAATTCAGCCACCTGTTTCCTTGCCTTGTCCCCTTGTGTGGGGAAGCCCAGTGGCACTCCTGTCCCTTCTGGTCACTCCCTTTTAAACCCTTTCCTAGGAGTAACCACTTGCCTCATGGAAGTCATCTTTCCCTGGGTACCCTCTGGGTCAGGCCAACACCAAGCCCTCTGTGTAACCAAGGTCAAGGGCTTCCTCTGCCCTCTTATTCCTGCTGCTCTGCAGAAGGGTAGAGACCTGAGTTGTGGTGTTGGTGGTCTTCACTGTAAGTAAGGGGTGAAGGGAGGGGGGACTCTGGCCCCTCTGGGGAGGAAGAAGCAGCAGAATGGCAGGATCTCCCTCTGTGAGCTGAAGCCTTTTCTCTCCTAAGCAGCCAAAATGTCAACAGGTATCACCTTCAGTAAGACTGCAGGAGGAGCTTGGCAGACCCCTCTTCTCAGTGAAACAAACATTTAACTGATTAAAAAGTACTAAAAACCAACCATTGAAAGTTGAGAGGCCCTACTGTTGCAGCACAATGAGACCCTAGATAGCACACACTCTTTGAAGACTCATGAGCCTAATGAGAAGCAGTGGGTTCTCCAATGATCCTCCCATACCACTACCCACCTCTGCTGAAAAAAAAAAAAAAATCCCATGATAAGACCTGGGGTCAGAACCCACAGACTGTGGGAGGTTGTTCTGGAATGCAGAAGCAGTGCTACTGTTAGAATGCTGAGGCCCAGGGAGGCCATGGCATAAAGAGCATGGACCAGGGGCTCCTGTGCTAGATCAAGGCCTAGGGGTAAAGGATGAGGTGATTCTGAGAGAGTGGTATCCCTGCCTCTAAGCAGAAAAAAGTCCCCTCTGGAGTGAAGTGTTCCCAGTTAGGCTGACTGGAGCCACGTGAATTAAAATACAATAAAATCTCCTAGTCAAAGATCACTGAATCTCTGTGAGTGACAATAGGCATTGAGAATAAATGATAGCTTTAGACCCCCAGGGTCTGCAGATTATTGAACTGCATGGCTAAAGTGTTCAAAGAAATAAAGGGTGAAATCATAAAAATGAATGACCTAAAGTGAATGACCAGGCAGATTTGCAAAAGAAAAATGGTGTATGTATAGGTGTATGTGTGTGTACATCTGTTGAGGCAGAAAAGACAGTGGATGAGTTAAATAGTATCAAAACATTACACACAGGTTATGAGAAAATTAGTGAATTGAAAGATAAAATCAGAAATTACCCAGAATATAACAGAGAGACAAGTAGTTGGAGAGTATAAAGATGCAATTAAGAGATGTAAACAATAGAATGAGATTTAAAAAAAAAATCAGGATCTCAGTATGAGAAAATACAGAGAATGGCAAAGAGGTGATGTTTAAATAGATGGCAGATATAGTATTTAAAAACTCATGAAAAACTTAAATCTATGGATATAAAAAAACATGTATGGATAGGCAGGAAGAATAAAAAATTGTCATGACTGGCTACAATAGATCAAAACTACAGAACATGGAAGCCCAAGAGAATGTTAAAAGCAGTCAGAGAAAGTGGAGATCACTACAAATAACAATTCGAATGAGAAGCAGACTTTTCAGTGCACCAATGGAAGACAAAACCATTATAATTGTACCTTCAGATTTTTAGAGAAAATAACTTTCAATTTAGAACTTTATGGTCAGTAACATCATCTTTCAGGAATGAAGGTGAGAGGACTTCCCTGGTGGTCCGGTGGTTAAGAATCAGCTGCCAATGCAGGAGACATGGGTTCAGTCCTGGTCTGGGAACTAAGATCCTACATGCAGCAAGGGTGACTAAGCCTGTGAGCCACAACTACTGAAGTCCAGGCACTCTGGAGACCGTGCTTCACAACAAGAGGAGCCACCATTCACCACAACGAGAGGAAAGTCCACACAGCAACGAGGTGCTCACGTGCTGAAACAAAGACCCACTGCAGCCAAAAATAAATAAAAATAATGAGAGTGTGTGTGTTAGTTGCTCAGTCGTGTCTGACTCTTTGTGACCCCATGGACTATAGCCTGCCAAGCTCCTCTGTCCATGGAATTCTCCAGGCAAGAACACTAGAGTGGACTGCCATTCCCTCCTCCAGGAGATCTTTCTGACCTAGGAATCGAACCCAGGTCTCCTGCATGGCAGGCAGGTTTTTTACTGTCTGAGTCACCAGGGAGGCAATGAATGTGAAATGAAATCAAGTATGGATAAATATGGAAAGTCTGTCATCAAGATACCTGAACTATGCCGTGTATCAGAAATTAGCTCAACATGGCAAATCAACTATCTTTCAACAAAGAAAAAAGATACCTGAACTAAAAGTATCTTTAAAATGCATGCCTCAAGAATAAGGAAAATGGCCCTTGAGGGATAGTCTGAGATGCAAGAGCAAATGATAAACAAAAAGGTCAACATAATTTTTGGACTTGTATTGACTTAGCTAAACTGCAACTGTATTTCCTAGAATTTTCTCCACTGCGTAAATCCAGGTTAGCAGGAGCCAAAAGAGACATTTTGCAAGAGACATTTAGAAAGCGATTGTGAAGCAGCAGCCAAACTCTTTTTAGTTTAGATAAGAAGTGTTGTCCACTATTGTGCAAACCAGACAGTATGAGTAACCAGAGAAATATCATCTGACTGATTAGCAACCACTTTGCGCCCATGGTGTATACTCAGTGCAGGCATTCTGGACGAGGAAAAAAAAAAACCAACAAACCATACTGATGAGATGTTATCATCCTTCCTGGAAAACTGTTATGCACACCCCCTTCCTGAACTTCTAATGAAAAGCAGTGTTTCAGTTTTAATTTCTCCCTAGTGGGATTTATACATTACAGTCCATGAACAAAGAATTTTTGAGCAAGAGTAAACACATTTTTTTTCCTGACTGTGCTTGCTGCAATCACAAAGCCTAAGACTCTGACACTCTTGAAAGAGTTCAGTCTTAAGAATGTCATTTACAGAACTTCCAACGTTTAAGATGATGATGATAAATCAGCATTGACAAATGCTGATGCAGACTCTGTCCATGTTGATGTCAGTTCTTCCCCCTGATCCACAGGGATCCATGGGTTTAATGCAATTAAAAAAATACACTCCAATAATATTTTTGTTGTTTAAAGTTTCACAAACCTATTCTAGAATTGATATGAGAAGACTAAAGGACTTGGAATAGTCAGTACTCCTGAAGAGAGTAGTGATGAGGCATGCCCTCCAGATAGCATGACTTATTTTAAAGCAACGGAAAAGGAATTGACAGTCTGGCAATGGAGCAGAACAGAGAGCTCAGGAACATCATGCATAAATGGTATTTGATATATGATAGAAGTAACTTTGCAGATCTGTGGGCTTCCCAGGTGGCTCAGTGGTAAAGAATCTGCCTGCCAATGCAGGAGATGCAGGTTCAATCCCTGGGTTGGGAAGATCCCCTGGAGAAGGAAATGGCAACCCACTCCAGTATTCTTACCTGGGAAATCCCACGGACAGAGGAGCCTGGAGGGCTACAGACCATGGGGTTGCAAAGAGTCGGGCATGGCTTAGCGACTAAATAGCAACAAAGTTTTGCAGATTTGGTCTTCCCTGATAGCTCAGTTAGTAAAGAATCCACCTGCAATGCAGGAGACCCCGGTTCAATTCCTGGGTTGGGAAGATCCCCTGTAGAAGGGAAAGGCTACCCACTCCAGTATTCTGGCCTAGAGAATTTCATGGACTATGTAGTCCATGGAGTTGCAAAGAGTCAGACATGACTGAGCAACTTTCACTTTCACTTTCACATGGGAAAGGAGGAAGAAAATCAAAGAATGGTACCTGGGCTAACTGTTCAACCATGTGGAACTCAAAATGAACGAGACTGAATCTCTGTCAAACAATTCCCAAAGGCAGTTTTAGATGTATTAGGTTGTAGGAAGGGAAAACAATACTTAGAGAAGATATACCAAATATTCCCTACCTAATCTTGGAGTGGGGAAGAAATTCTTAAACAAAACAAAAATAAATATCAATACATTTGACTATGTTAAACATACAAAGTTCTGTTTACCAAAAGATGTAAGAGAATAAGCCAAAAGCTAAAAGATATATTTGCAAGATATATAACTGACAAAAGATTAGTCTAGAATATATAAGGAATTCCCACATATAGAAAAGAAAAATACAAACAATTCTATTTAAAATGAACAACAAACATGAATATGTTTTCCACCAAGGAAGAGCAAATAAATGGCCAATGAATAATGAAAAGATGCCCAGTAATAATAAGAGGGATGTAAATTAATTCACCCTCTTGGAAAACTGTTTTCCATTGTTTTGTACAGTTGAATGTTCACATAGCTTATGATCCAACAGTGAACTCTTGCACGGGACCGGGAGACAGCAACTCTCTTTCCAATGACCCCCAACAAGGTTATCCAGCTGAGCTCTTGTCCAGAGAATTGTAGATTCATTCATTGATTTGATCACAATGGTGAAACACACATGGCAACATGAAAGAGTTTTAGAAACTTAAGCGATTGAAAAAAATTAAGTCTCAGAAGACAGGCTTCTATTTTTATGAAGCTCAAAGACTATGAAGAAAAAAATAGCAAACACAAAAATTTGGATAGGAGTTACTTCCAGGAGGAAAGGAAAGAATACATAGGGGAGAAAGACATTTGGGTAAAAATGATGGGTAACGCGTTGCTGGACTCAGGTGTGAGTGGTGGGTTCACAACTGTTTGTTATACTTTGTAGCTTACATACATGTTCAGTTCAGTTCAGTCGCTTAGTTGTGTCCGACTCTTTGCAACCCCATGAATCGCAGCATGCCAGGCCTCATACATGTTACACATATTCTTTTCTAAGTATCACTAAGACATTAAAGGTATCCTAGAGATTAAAAATTTAGGATGGGGAGGGATAAATTAGGAGGTTGGGATTAATGTATACATACTAATATATATAAAATAGATAACCAGCAAGGACCTACTGTATAGCATGGGAAACAATACTCAATATTTTGTAATAACATCTAAGGAAAAATAATCTGAAAAAGAATATATATGTGGCCTTTCCTGGTGGCTCAGATGATAAAGAATCCTGCAATGTGGGAGATCTGGGTTTGACCCATTGGTTGGGAAGATCCCCTGGAGAAGGAAATGGCAACCCACTCCAGTATTCTTGCCTGGAGAATCCCATTGGTGGAGGAGCCTGGTGGGCTACAGCCCACCGGGTCACAGAGAGTCAGACACGACTGGGTGACTAAGCACAGCACAGCATGGAAAGCACAGCCTCAGTGGATGCCTCACGCAAAAGCATGTCCCACCAGTTCCCCAAATTAGACATCTTTACACATTTTGAAGTTCTTCAAAAGTTTAAGATCTATACAACACCAGGTGTCATATTCTTCCATGTGAAAACGAGTTCTTCTAAGTCAAGAAGCTGGCCTGCCTTTTTAAAACATTACGATGCTTTTATTAACGTTCATTGTAATTTTTCCTGATTATAGAGACGATATTTAGTCCCTTTGGACTTTCCTGGTATCTCAGTAGTAAAGAATCCATCTGCCAATGCAGGAGACACAAGTTCGATCCCTGGGTCAGGAAGATCCCCTAGTGAAGCAAATGGCAACCCACTCCAGTATTCTTACCTGGGAAATCCCATGGACAGAGGAGCCTGGTTGACTATGGCCCATGGGGTCACAAAAGAGTCAGACACGACTTAGTGACTAAACAACAACAACAACAACAATATATTCGTCTTAGAAAATGCAGAAAAATAAGACGGTGACACTGAAAATCACCCATACCCCCACACCCTACATGTCTTCATTCCTGTCATTTGAAAATATTCCCTCCTAGTCCTTTGACCAGATGATTACCTTAAGATCTTGTAACATTTTCCCCCACCCTACCTATATGACAGAATCACTTGGCTGTACATCTGAAACTCACACGACATTTTAAATCAGCTTCAGTTTATAAAAAGTTTAAGAGTTAGTTTCCATGGGAGGCTCATGCTCTCTGGTTTTCACAACTTCAGGTTCATTTTGTGTGAACTAATTCTTCTGTCTATGATGTTATGAGAGCATTGGCTCCTTCCCTTGGGTCACTTTGGACATGCGTGGACATGAGGTGACTCTGACCAAGTCTTTCTCTCCTGGCTCCAGAAGGGGCATGGCGGGATTGAGAGCTGACATTTCCCATCTCTCTGATAAACGGAGGATGCCGCTTTTCTGGGAGGGAGTGACTTCTATTCTTTGCAGTGCTCAAGGCTGAGATCCGTGAACATGACCTGAATATGTTTCCTTGACTCTTCTGGCTGATGGATGTGACAGAAGAGGGGTTTTCCTGAAAGACAGGGCCAGATGAGGTTGTGGATTGACGAGCCTGGCTTTGGAGAAGAGAGGCCAGGGCAGGGATCCAAGTAAACACTGTTGTGGTGAGAGACTTCGAGCCGTCTTCCCAGGCTGTAAATTTTGGGACTTTCCTCCTTTGAAGTTCTGGCTCATGGTCCATTTCCCCAGAAGCTGGTGCAGTAAACCCTCACAATAGCCTTGGTTTGGAGATTTATTTTTAGGGGCATTGAGGGATGGACGGAAGGAAGTGTGGGGACAACTTTTGGAAGGCATGGGGAGGAAAGGGAAAAGCAGTTGCCAGCTGGAGGGAGGCTGTGAATAGCATGAAAACAGGCTAGGCATCTGGCTGCATGGGTGAAAACATGGGTCCTGTCTTCATCACTTCTTAGTTGGGTAACTTGGGTTAGAGATTAAGTTTCCGCATGTGTAAAATGGGCTCGTGACAGTAGTGCCTTCCTTTGTCACTGAGTTTGTGAAAATAAGGATGTCTAACTTGTACTTTCCTTGGCATATAACACTCACCTCCAAAACACTGACTTAACAAATAGAAGACCACCTGGAAAGAAGTCTAAGCTTTAACAGAAACTCTGAGCATTTGAGCTGGGGCCCCTGGTTCCATGGGGAACTGGGGCTCAGTGCAGGCTGGCTGGAGTCTGGAGGGAATTGTAGACACTTTGGTCATACTTTCCTACCCTACCCGACCAACCCCCGTCTGGTCCTGTAAATACAAAACCACCCAGGGACTGTGCTGGTGACGTGGTTATTATTGTTAAGTGGACTTTTAAAGCCACATCCTTTTCTTCTCATGCCTGTCGAGAATTCATCAGGAGATTTCCTATAAGCCTGCTTTGATTTTTTCACCCTTTTGATATAAACAGCATTTGGACCCATTGGGATGTTTGATGATTTTGGACCGGGGCTTGCATCCTTCCTGTTTAGAAACTGGGACCTTTGAGAAGCAGTTCTTGTGGATGCTAAAGTCTTATAACCTCAGGAACCTGAGCAATTGGAATCCTGGAACCCCCAATGTCTGAGTCACAGAATCTCTGAAGATCAGGGTGTGTGTTTGGGAGAGTGAGCAGGGCAGAGACCTCCAAAAAAAACAAACTAACGTGGGATAGATGAGATCAAAGTTGTACGAAAAGGACAAAGTGTTTCTGTCACCTGAAGTTGAAAGACTCCTGGTGATGGCCCAACAGTGGTGCTCTCTGTCCCCTTGTCCCAGGGAAAGAAAGTGAAAATGTTACTCAATCTTGTCTGACTCTTTGTGACCTTATGGACTGGAACCCACTAGGCTCCTCTGTCCATGGGATTCTCCAGGCAAGAATACTGGAGGGGGTTACCATTCTCTTTTCCAAGGGGATCTTTCCTACCCAGCGATCAAACACAAGTCTCTTGCACTGATGGCAGTTTCTTTACCGCCTGAGCCATAGGAAAGCCCTGGTCCCAGGGAAAGTGGAGGTCATCTGGTAGGAGCCATTGCTGCCAGCCTTCTGCAAAGGGGTGGCTGGAGCAGGAAGCCAGATGCCTGCCTGCCCCCTGCCCCTACTTTCCTCTGAATATCTTGTCGAGGCTGTTGGCACCCAATAAGTGGCCCAGACCTGTAATGGCAGGCAGGTCCTTTACCACTATTGCTACCTGGGAAGCCCCAGATACATACTTTCGTTGTTGTTGTTCAGTTGCTAAGTTGTGTCTGACTCTGACTGCATGGACTGCAGCACACCAAGCTTCCTTGTCCTTCACTATCTCCTGGAGTTTGCTCAAACTCATATTCACTGAGTTGGTGATGCTCTCCAACCGTCTCGTCCTCTGTTGTCCCCTTCTCCTCTTGCCCTCAATAGTTCCTAGCATCAGGGTCTCTTCTAATGAGTCGGCTCTTTGCATCAGGTGGCCAAAGTATTAGAGCTTCAGCTTCAGTATCAGTCCTACTAATGAATATTCAGGATTGATATCCTGTAGGCTTGACTGGTTTGATCTTCTTGCAGTCCAAGGGACCCTCAAGAATCTTCTCCAACACCATAATGTGAAAGCATCAATTCTTCGGTGCTCAGCCTTTTTTATAGACCAACTCTCACATCCATCCATGACTACTGGAAAAACCACAGCTTTGACTAGACAGACCTTTGTCGGCAAAGTACCATTTCTGCTTTTTAATACTCTGTCTAGATTTCTCATAGCTTTTCTTCCAAGGAGCAAGCATCTTTTCATTTCATGGCAGAAGTCACTATCTGCAGTGATTTTGGAAAGTGAAGTTGCTCAGTCGTGTCTGACTCTTTGCGACCCCATGGACAGCAGACTACTACCAGGCTCCTTCGTCCATGGGGTTTTCCAGGCAAGAATACTGAAGTGGGTTGAGCCCTCCAAAATAAAGTCTGTCACTGTTTCCATTGTTTCTCCATCTATTTCCCATGAAGTGATGGGACCAGATGCCATGATCTTAGTTTTGTGAATGTTGAGTTTTAAGCCAGCTTTTTCATTCTCCTCTTTCACGTTCATCAAGAGGCTCTTTAGTTCCTCTTTACACTCCTGTACATAAATAGATAAACAATAAAGTCCTACTGTATGGTCAGGGAACTATACTCAATGCGCTGTAATAAACCACAATGGAGACCTTGCGGAGGCTGCCTCCCTGGAACCTCTCGTGCTGTGGGCCACGGCCAGCCGCACTGTATTCTTCCGCAGCGCCCTTGACGGTGAGCTGTTGGGCCGCATCTCCTTTGAGGGAAGGGGGCTGGAAACCGAGAGGCGACAGCTCATCTTGTAAAACTGTTAACAGATTGGAGCTGTTTGCAGACAAAGTTCCAAAGATGGCAGAAAACTTCCGTACTCTAAGCACTGGGAGAATAATTCCGGGATTTGTGTGCCAGGGTAGTGGCTTCGCATGCCGTAAAGGGCCTGGTGGCAAGTCCATGTATGGTGCGAAGTCTGATGGTGAGAATTTCATCGTGAAGCATATGAGTCCTGACATCTTGTCTGTGGCAAATGCTGGTCCCAACAGAAATGGTTCTCAGTTTTTTATCTGCAGTGCCAAGACTGAGTAGTTGGAAGGCAAGCATGTGATCTTTGGCAAGGTGAAAGAGGGCACGAGTATTGTGGAAGCCGTGACACGCTCTGGGTGCAGGAATGGCAAGACCAGCAAGAAGGTCACCATAGCTGACTGCGGACAGATTTAATAAATAAATTTGATTTTTGTTTGTTTATTTATTTATTTTTAGCTGTGCTGGGTCTTTATTGCCGCGAGGGCTTTTCTCTAGTTGCAGTGTGCCAGCTTCTCACTGTGGCGGCTTTTCTTGTGGAACACAGGCTCTAGGTGAGCGGGCTTCAGTAGCTGTGGCATGCGGGCTCAGTAGTTGCGGTTCCCATGCTCTAGAGCACAGACTCAATAGTTGCGGCCCCTGGGCTCAATTGCTCCATGGCCTGTGGGGTCTTCCCGGACCAGGCATCAGACCTGTGTCTCTTGCATTGGCAGGCAGATTCTTTACCACTGAGCCACCAGGGAAGCCTTTGATTTGTGTTTTGTCTTAACCACCAGTCCGTTCTTTTGTAGCTCAGGAGACCACCCCTACACCCCCATCTGCTCAAAATACCCCATAATCTTTGGGCTCTCACTGCAATTCTTTGGGTTCCACATTTTCCTAATCTCCCTCCAAGTATAGCTGGATGGCAAAATTAAGTTTATGATTATGAAATAAAAACTAAACAAAAACCCACAAAGGAACAGGATATTAAAAAATATGTAATTATATGCATGCTTGCTCAGTTGTGTCCATCTCTTTGTGACCCTGCGAATGCAGCCCACTAGGCTCCTCTATCCATAGGATTTCCTAGCCAAGAATACTGGAGTGGGTTGCCATGTCCTACTCCAGGGGATCTTCTTGACCCAGGGATAGAACTCGTGTTTCTTGCTTCTCCTGCATTGGCAGGAGGATTCTTTACCACTGCACCACCTGAGAAGCCCATGTGTGTATACACACATTTATATATACAACTGAATCATTTTGCTGTACACCAGAAACTAACACAACCTTGTAAACCAACTATACTCAATTTTAAAAATGATGTACTAAGATATACATCATAGGCATATACAGCATAGGCAAATCAAAATTAATTAGGGAAAACTCTAGAATGTAACGTATAGAAAGGAAGGGAAAAAAAGAGAAGCAAAAAATAAGTTAAAACAAAAACATACAGGACAATGGAGCAGAAGCATATACTTACTGAACACATACTTTGCCGGGGCAAGCTGTAAGCCCATTCCATGGATCATCCCCGTGAACCTTCATAGCATCCCCAGTTTGGAAGTAAGGAAACAGAGGTATGGAGAGACTGAGTAACTTGTTTGAAGTCCTGCTGACAGTAGGATTTGAACCTAGGCAGTTCTGTCTCAGCTGTTTCAATACTTCTTATCTTACCATGAGATAAGAAGTATTTGCCTTTATTTTTGAAATCCAATCATTTGAATGCCTCAGTTCCTTCCAACACTTTTTCTTTTTTAGATGACATATTTTCTCCTGTGGAACTCAAGGACTGCACCATTCCTGGGTTTCTTGACATCAAGATGTGGTTAGACAGAGGTTCGCTCTAATTCCTCTATTCTTGAATTGTGGATGTTTGCCGTGTTTGGAACAAGTTTGAGATTTTATTTTTACTTCTGGTCTAGTGTCAGAATCTCCTTGGTTAGGCAGATAAGGCTACTGGCTTCCAATCCACACCAACCATCACCCTTGTCCATCTGCCCTTCCAAGGGCTCCTCGTGTCCTTCCTGATGGCATAGCTGTATTTAAGTATACTAGCAGTTTCAGTGACCAGTAAGTTTTTGCTTCTCTTTTCTTGCCCTGTTCATAAACAATACATGTTGAAAAATTAGAAACTACAACTAAGCAAAGAAGTAACCAAAAATCACCCATGGTCCTAGCCAGAGAAAAAAATTTTGACATTTTTTAGCATAGACTCTTCTGGTATTTTCCTTTTATATTTTTATATTTAAATTTCCTTTTATAGTTGCATAATTTATAATTTGGGGACAAAAATTAGATCAAATATAATTTTTCAACCAGCATTTTTACTCAACAATACATTGAGAACATCTTTTTATGGTTGTCTATGTTCCATAACTTATTTAACTTACATTCTCATTTAATGTTTAGATGGTTTCCTTTTCTCTTTTATTTTGTTTCTCTTTTTTGCTATAAAAAGTACTTCAAAGAACTTCCTAGGATTTCTCTGGTCGTTTGGTGGTTAAAACTCCATGCTTTTCATGCGGAGGGCTCAAGTTTGATCCCTGAATGGGGAACTAAGATCTCATATGCAACATGGCATGGGCAAAAATAAAAACAAAAAAACTTCCTGGTACAAACCCATGTACTTCTGTTTAAGTATCTCTTTCAAATAAATTCCCAGAAGTGAAATATCTGGGTGAAAGGATATACATAGTTTTACTTAAAGCTATTGATACTTATTAACAAGTAGCCCCACTGAAAGTTTGCAATACTCTCACCAGTAGTGTGCAAGAATTTGAGTCCCTCTTCTTTTACTAACTTTTGGCAACACTGAATACTAGTATGTTTTTCAGTCTATTATTCTTACTGAGAAAATGGTACGACATTGAATTTTCTTGGTTAAGCTTTTTTTCACATTTATGGGGCATTTACATTTCTTCCTTTATGAATTGTTACTTGGTATGTTCATGTTTTTAAGTATTTGTAACACTGCTCTTCCTATAGAGATCAGCTCTGTGTCTGGCCTGTTTAGAAAAATTTTGCCCTCAGCCTGTCCCTTTCTTGATGTCTTAGAAGGTCGCTTACCACATCTTAGTCCTGTGCAATTACAGTTTAGCTCTGGGAGGTGTGATCTGCTTCCTAAATTCTGGAAGAATGTCACTCAGTGGCTCTCGGAAAAGAAACAAAAGGCATAGATAACTAACAAAGACCTACTGTATTGTACAGGGAACTCTGCTCAGCAATCTGTAATAACCTAAATGGGAAAAGAATTTGAAAAAGAATAAATACATGTATGTGTATAGCTGAATCACTTTGCTGTACATTGGAACTAACACAATACTGTTAATGAACTCTGTTGTTGTTTGGTCACTCAGTATTGTAGACCTCTTTGGCAACCCAATGGACTGTAGCCCACCAGGCTTCTCTGTCCATGGGATTCTCCAGGCAAGAACACTGGAGTGGGTTGCCCTTTCCTTTGCCAGGGGATTTTTCTGACCCAGAGATCGAACCCATGTCTCCTGCACTAGCAGGTGGATTTTTTTTTTTTAACCGCTGAGCCACCTGGGAAGCCTACTCCAATATAAAATAAATATTTAAAAAATAAATAAAGCAAAACAAGGGATTCCCTGATCAGCTTAGTCATAGGAATATGACTGCTGGCAGGGTATTTTTCTGGGTGTGTGTGGGGTGGTTATGGAAGATTTTTCTAAATTGTATCTCCTTCAAATGCATAATAAATATATAGGACAAAAATTGCCATTATAAGCACACATGTATTGGCATTAATTATGAAGTTTATCTTTTTATTGGATAACCCAGCCCCTTCCCACCCCACCCCACCCCATTTCCTTATTTTTCTCCCATATCTGTAGCCCACCTGTACTGATTATTAAGCTATTGTCTCTTAGCTCCTTCTGTTCTCTGCTTTGTTGCCACATGAGTCCTGAGACTTCCCAACCACATTTCTGCTCTTTCAGTTGGTTCCCTCTTAGTGTCTGTTGGTGGGGACGCAAGAGAGATGCTGTGAGGCTGGAGGAGGCAGAAAAGACTTGCTCCTTCCACCAGTGGCAATCCTTTCCTATCTATTTGCCACTTTTTCCAGCCCTGGCAGTACCAGTTTCATTGGGCAATTCTGCCCCCCACCAGCACGTGCTGAACAATGTTGTCTCTTCGGAGGTCTGAACTTAGCCTTAATGGGGTCCCTTCTCCCAATTTCTAAGTTTTTATAATGCCAGACTCTCCCCTTTGTTCTCCCAGACCTCAGGCTGGTAACTACATCCTACAGTTGCTACCTCCATGACACCTTAAATTCTCTATCTCTCTTTTTAAACTTTCAGTTACCAACTTCATATTAAATAATTATTTATGTCAAATTCTCTCTGGTTAAATAAATCACGTAATTTAAAAAATTTCTTTTATTGAAGTAGAGTTGACTTACAATATTGTGTTAATTTCTGCTGTATATATAGCAAAGTCAAATCACGTAATTTCTGTCTATGGATTGGACCTTGACTTATACACTGAGTTAATTCTGTTTATTGCATTGTCACTGTCTGAGACTTAGAAAGTCTGTATTACATACCTGTTTCTACCATCAATATATAAAGTAACCAGTATATAAAGAATATAGTATATAATCAAGTAAACAATTTCTTGGCTTGTTCCTCTCATTCTGCTATCATCCTCTTGGGTTACAAAGTTCTACCTGCTAGACTGCTTTTATTTCCAGGATATATTAATACTAATACTAGCAATTTTAGGGGGCTGCATGATACAGCATATGATACCACTAAGATCCCATGGTCCAAGGATCTTAGTTCCCTGACCAGGGATTGAACCCATGCCCTCTGCATTGGAAGCATAGCGTCTTAACCACTAGACTACCAGTGAAGTCCCAATATTAGCATTTATTATGAGTTTATTATGTGGCATATAGTTTCTTATTTGTCTTTTCTCATTTAGTCCTCAAAACAACTTCATAAAGTAGATGCTGGTCTTATTCTCACTTTATAAGCAAAAACACTGATACACAGAGAGGTTAGATGTGCCTGAGGACTCAGCTCTAGGTGGCAGTAACAGAAATCAACCCCAGGTAGATTAACTCCAGAATCCAGATGCTTCACCTATCGGCTGTGGGGTTGTAGAAGGAAACAAAGACTCTGAACCACAGCCCTGTCACTCATCTGATGAGTGGTCAAGGGGCTGAGGTGCTGGATGGATCAATCTTGGAAATGATGTGAAGGGAAGAAGACAGCAAGCCAGGTCATCGAGCCAGCAGTGATTGACAGGGGTCAATCGGAATGTTGGCAGATGCCAGGAACATGGAAGGGAGCCAGGTAGAGTCTGATGCTGTGAACTTCAGATGAGTAGGGGATGGATTGGGAGAAAAAAATCCTCCACCAGAGAGAGCTGCAGAGGAAGCAGGTGTCCTCCAGGGAGGGCAAGTTTGAGTCAGAGCTAGATGGGAATCACAGTTTTCTGGGGCTACCTTAACACCATAGCATAGACTGTGTAGCTCCACCAACTAAAATCTGCCTTAATTCTGGAGGCCAAAGGCTAAAGCCAAGCTGTTGGCAGGGCTGTTTCCTTCAAGGGCCAAGAAGGAAGGGTTTGTTCCTGGCCTCTCTCCTTGGCTTGTAGATGGTGTTTATACTCACAGAGTGTTCTCTCTGTATGTTTGTCTATCTCCAGGTTTCCTCTTTTTATAAGGATGTGCCTGCCTCCAAACTTCCTCTTTTTATAAGGATACCAGTTATATTGCATTAGGGGCTGATTTTGACCTCATTTGACCCATAGTGACCTCATTTTAAATTGATTACCTCTAAAAAGCCTCTGTCTTCAAATAAGGACACATTCTGAGGTCCTGGGGGTTAGGACTCCAGCATATGGATTGAGGGTAGGTCAGTTCAGTTCAGTCACTCAGTCTTGTCCAACCATGGACTGGAACATGGTCTTTGCGACCCCATGGACTGCAGCACACCAGGCCTCCCTGTCCATCACCAACTCCTGGAGTTTACTCAAACTCATGACCATTGAGTTGGTGATGCCATCCAACCATCTCATCCTCTGTCATCCCCTTCCTTTCCTGCCTTCAATCTTTCCCAGCATCAGGATCTTTTCAAATCAATCAGTTCTTTGCATCAGGTTGCCAAAGTATTGGAGTTTCAGCTTCAGCATCAGTTGTTCCAATGAATATTCAAGACTGATTTCCTTTAGAATGGATTTTGAATCTCTTTGCTATTCAAGGGACTCTCAAGTCTTCTCCAGCCCGACAGTTCAAAAGTATCAAATTCTTTGGTGCTCAGCTTTCTTTATAGTCCAACTCTCATATCCACACAGGACTACTGGAAAAACCATAGACAGACCTTTGACTAGACAGACCTTTGTTGGAAAAGCAACGTCTTTGCTTTTTAATATGCTGTCTAGGTTGGTCATAACTTTTCTTCCAAGGAGCAAGTGTCTTTTAATTTCATGGGTGTAGTCATCATTTGTGGTGATTTGGAGCCCTAGAAAATAAAGTCTGTCACTCTATCCACTGTTATCCCAACTATTTGCCATGAAGTGATGAGACCAGATGCCATGATCTTAGTTTTCTGAATGTTGAACTTTAAGCCAACTCTTTCACTTTCCTCTTTCACTTGTATCAAGAGGCTCTTTAGTTCTTTGCTTTCTGCCATAAGGGTGGTGTTATCTGCATATCTGAGGTTATTGATATTTCTCCTGGCAATCTTGATTCCAGCTTGTGTTTCATCCAGTCCAGCTTTTCTCATGATGTACTCTGCATAGAAGTTAAATAAGCCGGGTGACAATATACAGCCTTGACATACTTCTTTTCCTATTTGGGACCAGTGTGTTGTTGCATATCCAGTTCTAACTGTTGCTTCTTAACCTGCATACAGATTTCTCAGGAGGCAGGTCAGGTGGTCTGGGATTCCCATCTCTCGCAGAATTTTCCACAGTTTGTTGTGATCCACATAGTCAAAGGCTTTGGTGGAGTCAATTAAGCAGAATTAGATGTTTTTCTGGAACTCTTGCTTTTTCAGTGCTCCAGTGAATGTTGGCAACTTGATCTCTGGTTCCTCTGCCTTCTCTAAATCCAGCCTGAACATCTGGAAGTTCATGGTTCATGTACTGTTGAAGTCTTGCTTGGAGAATTTTGAACATTATTTTGCTGGGGTGTGAGATGAGTGCAATTGTGCAATGGTTTGAGCATTCTTTGGCATTGATTTTCTTTGGAATTGGAATGAAAACTGACCTTTTCCAGTCCTGTGGCCACTGCTGAGTTATCCAAATTTGTTGGCATAATGAGTGCAGCACTTTCAGAGCATCATCTTTTAGGACTTGAAATAGCTCAACTGGAATTCCATCACCTCTGCTTGCTTTATTCGTAGTGGTCCTTCCTAAGGCCCCCTTGACTTCGCATCCAGGATGTCTGGCTCCAGGTGAGTGATCACATCATCGTGATTATCTGGGTCAGGAAGATCTTTTTTGTACAGTTCTTCTGTGTATTCTTGCCACCTCTTCTTAATATCTTCTGCTTCTGTTAGGTCCATACCACTTCTGTCCTTTATTGTGCCCATCTTTGCATGAAATGTTCCTTTGGTATCTCTAATTTTCTTGAAGAGATCTCTAGTCTTTCCTCTTCTATTGTTTTCCTCTATTTCTTTGCATTGATCACTGAGGAAGGCTTCTTATCCCTCCTTAATATTCTTTGGAACTCTGCATTCAAATGCTTATATCTTTCCTTTTCTCCTTTGCCTTTCACTTCTCTTCTTTTCATAGCTGTTTGTAAGGCCTCCTCAGACAACAATTTTGCCTTTTGCATTTTGTTTTCTTGGGGATGATCTTGATCCCTGTTTCCTGTACAGTGTCACGAACCTCTGTCTACAGTTCTTCAGACACTCTGTCTATCATATCTAATCCCTTGAATATATTTCTCACTTCCGTGGTATAATCATAAGGGATGTGATTTAGGTCATACCTAAATGGTCTAGTGGTTTTCCCTACTTTCTTCAATTTAAGACTGAGTTTGGCAATAAGGAGTTCATGATCTGAGCCACAGTCAGCTCCCAGTCTTATTTTTGCTGACTATATAGAGCTTTTCCATCTTTGGCTGCAAAGAATATAATCTGATTTCAGTATTGACCATCTGGTGATGTCGATGTGTAGAGTCTTCTCTTGTGTTGTTGGAAGAGGGTGTTTGCTATGACTGGTGCGTTCTCTTGGAAAAACTCTATTAGCCTTTGCCCTGCTTCATTCTGTATTCCAAGGCCAAATTTGCCTGTTAGTCCAGGTATTTCTTGACTTCCTAGTTCTGCGTTCTGGTCCCTTATAATGAAAAGGACATCTATTTGGGGTGTTTGTTCTTGAAGAATTTGTAGGTCTTCTTAAAACCGTTCAACTTCAGCTTCTTTAGCATTACTGGTTGGGGCATAGTCTTGGATTACTGTGATATTGAATGGTTTGCCTTGGAAACGAACAGAGATCATTCTGTCGTTTTTGACATTGCATCCAAGTACTGCATTTCAGACTCTTGTTGACTATGATGGCTACTCCATTTCTTCTAAGGGATTCTTGCCCACGGTAGTAGATATAATGGCCATCTGAATTAAATTCACCCATTCCAGTCCGTTTTAGTTCACTGATTCCTAAAATGTTGATGTTTACTCTTGCCATCTCCTATTTGACCACTTCCAATTTGCCTTGGTTCATGGACCTAACATTCCAGGTTCCTATGCAGTATTGCTCTTTACAGGATTGGACTTTACTTCCGTCACCAGTCACATCCACAACTGGGTGTTGTTTTTGCTTTGGCTCAGTCTCTTCATTCTTTCTGGAGTTAGTTCTCCACTGATCTCCAGTAGCATATTGGGTACCTACTGACCTGGCTTCCCTGGTAGCTCAGACGGTAAAGCGTCTGTCTACAATGTGAGAGACCTGGGTTCGATCCCTGGGTCAGGAAGATCCCTTGGAGAAGGAAATGGCAACCCACTCCAGTACTATTGCCTGAAAAATCCCATGGACAGAGGAGCTTGGTAGGCTACAGTCCATGGGGTCACAAACAGTCGGACACAACTGAGCGACTTCACTAGTGACTGACCTGGTGAGTTCACCTTTCAGTGTCCTATCTTTTTACCTTTTCATACTGAGGGTAGGTAGGTGTGTGCTTAGTTGTTCAGTCATTCAGTTGTGTCTGACTTTTTGCAATCCTATGAACTGCAACCCATCATGCTTCTCTCTTCTTGGGATTTTCCAGGCAAGAATACTGGAGTGGGTTGTCATTTCCTCCTCCAGGGGATCTTTAGGACCGAGGGATCAAACCCAAGTTTCCTGTGTCTCTTGCATTGGCAGGCAGATTCTTTACCACTGAGCCATCTGAGAAGTCCATGAACTGTGTTGAGGGGAGATGCAATTCAACCCTTAATAGGAATGATGGGAAGAGTCAGAATAGGAAACATGAGCTATTGTTAGACCAGGAGTTCCCAAGAGTGCAGGGAAGGGTTTGGAAAGGCTGAAGGATCAGACAAGGGTCCAATTAGGAAGCATACAGAGAATTCAGGAATGAAGTTCTAGGTCATGGGGGAAGCCCTGGGCGTCTGGAATTCTGGCAGTAGCTGGGGTGAATAAGGAAGAAGTCAATGTGCTGGGCTTGGCCTGATGGCCCTTTGGGGAAGATGATAACCAGTTCCAGCTGGCCTGGGGCCACTGGACAGCTGACCCATCTTCCATTCTTGATAATTCAGGGCCAAGGCATGAATGAATGCTTCCTCTCCCTCAGGCATCATTGAGGATGAGTGTGGTTCCTCCTTCTAGAAAAAAGACAGGTGATCTTCCCCAAGGTCATTGAAGCTGAGATAACATCACTGAGCACCATTGGCCCATTCTGTGCAGAGGAAGGTCCATGGAAGTTCCAGAACCTTTGTTGTTGTTCAGTTGCTCAGTCATATCTGACTCTTTGTGAGCCCATGGGCTGCTGCACACCAGGCCTCCCTGTCCCTCACTATCTCCTAGAGCTTGCCCAAGTTCATGTCCATTGCATTGGTGATGCCATCCAGCCATCTCATCCTCTGACATCCTCTTCTCCTTCTGTCCTTAATCTTTCCCAGCATAGGGGACTTTTCCAATGAGTTGGCTGTTTGTGTCAGTTGCCCAAAATCAGCTTCAGCTTCAGTATCAGTACTTCCAATGAATATTCAGGGTTGATTTCTTTTAACATTGACTGGTTTGATCTCCTTGCTGTCCAAGGGACTCTCAGGAGTCTTTTCTAGCACCACAGTTCAAAGGCATCAATTCTTTGGCATTCTGCCTTCTTTATGGTCCAGCTCTTACAACAGTATGTGACCACTGGGAAGACCTTAGCTGTGACTATACGGACCTTTGTTGGCAGAGTGATGTCTCTGACTTTCAATACACTGCCTAGGTTTGTCATAGCTTTCCTGCCAAGAAGCAATCATCTTCTGATTTGATGGCTGCAGTGATTCGTGAAGGGGAGAACCTCTCTGACTTCCCTCAATTAACCAGATTTATTACCTCTGTCAAGTTTTATCTTGTAATCATCAGGGAAACAAAGTCCCAAGAATGTGGAATGCCCTATGGCACTTTTGAGGCCTCTTGCCTTAGTGGGTATTGAGGCTACAGAGGGAGTGGTTGCTTGAAGAGAGAGAGTGATACAGAGAATTTCTGAAGCCCACAGGAGAACTAGCTGCATGAAAAGCCACCCCATCAACCAGGCTGGGAGGAGAGAGCAGTGCTGGGGCTCAGGTCCTGGGGCAGCACTCAGATGGGAGAGGCCCTGATGGCCTTGGACCCTAGCCAGGGCTGATGACCCCATGCATCTGAATCTACTTCACTCTCCTCATCTGCCTTCCCACCAAATTCCAACCCCTACCTGGCCTCATTGCCTGACCATCTCATGTGAGAAACCGTATCTGTCCAGTCAGTTTCCCTACTCCCATGCTAATCACCCTAAGACACATGCTTAACACTTCCTCTGTTGTACTCAAGAAATTATCAATTCAAAAGAATCAAATTATGTAACAGAGAGCTCAGTCTAGAGATAGCACCAAAACCACAGTTTAGAGAGAAGTAGGATCTTATGCAGTACCCCTGAGAAAATGCATCTAAACTTAGGAACAGAGGCTGAGCACTCCCTGAGTCTTGGGCAGGTCCCTGCCAATGGTGGGGTGAGATGGTGATCCTTTGGATGGGAAAGGGGGCCACGAGGGGCTTAAGTTCCCTCCCATCCCTCTGTCAGCCTCCCCAACCAGAGCTAGTGATTCTGGTTCCCAAAGACTGTGCAGGATCCCAGACTAGGCTGCTCTCTCTGAGCCCAGCACTCCACACCCCCTCCTCCTGACTACTCCATAAGACATCTGCCTTCAGATTCCTTTGATCAGAGTCACAATCACAGGATCTGTTTGTCCAGGTCTCTCCCCAAGATACCTTCCAGGGGTCTCTGAATTCTTGCCTGGAGCACAGTCTTCAGTCTCACAGGAGAGCATTCCCAGTGATGTTCCTAGGTCCTCGTTTCCTTATGGCTAGCCACTGTCTCCTCATTTCCCAGCTGGAGGCTCAGATCCATCCTGACCTACAACAGGAAGAATAAACAGAGTTGTAAATGTTTCCCAGACCGCCTTAAGACTCTGTTCTTGCCTCCAGGTCCAACCTTGTTTCTGAGAGCCAGAGGTGCTTATGCCTAACAACTGAATCCCTACATTTCTCTTCATGACAAACTCTCTATTCCAAAAACTCAAGATGATCCTTAAATTCATAAAGAATATCTACCAAAAGACCTACCACTAACTTCATAGTAATGGTGAGAAACTTGAAACTTTCCCCCTAAGATCAGGAACAAAATAAGGATATCCCCTCCCAGTACTCCTTTCCAACATTATACTGAAAGGTCTAGCTTATGCAATAAGACAAAAAAAGGAAATAAAAGGTGCACAGATTGGGAAGAAAGAAATAAAGCAGTCTTTGTTAGTAGCTGACATGATGATCCGTGTAGAAAATCAAAAGAACTGGCCCAAAATATTGTTCTGAAAATAATAAGCAATTACAGAATTTGTAAGATATAAGATTAATATTCAAAAGTAAATCACTTTCCTGTGTACTAGCAATTACTAAGTGGAATTTGAAATTAAAATGAAATATCATTTATGTTAGCACCCCCAAATGAAACACTTAGGTATAAAGCTAACGAAATATGTACAGGATCTACATGGGGAAAACTCTGATGAACAAAATAAAAAAAAACTAAATATATGGAGAGATATTCCATATTCATGGGCAGGCATACTCAATCTTATACAGATGCCAGCTCTTCCCAAATTGATCTATAGAGTTAATCCCATCCCAATCAAAATCCCAGTAAGTTATTTTGTGGATATCACCAAAATGATTCTGAGTTAATATGGAGAAGCAAAAGACCTAGAATAGTCAACACAATATTGAAGAAAAACAAGTTGGAGGACCAACACCACCTAATTTTGACTCACTGTAAAAACTACAATAATCAAGACAGTATAGTATTGGTGAAAGAACAGACAAATAGATCAATAGACTAGAATACAGAGCTTAATAGACCCACAGAGATATAGTCAATTGATCTTTGACAAAGGAGCAAATGCAATACAATGGAGCAAAGATAGTTTTTTCACAAATGGTGCTGCACAAACTGAATCTAGACAAAGACTTTATATCCTTCACAAAAACTGACTCAAAGTGGATCATTCTGTAGATCTTGGTATAAAATGCAAAACTATCAAATTCCTGGAAGGTAACACAGGAGAAAGTCTAGATGACTTAGGTGTGGTGATGCCTTTTTAGGTGCATGCCACCAAAGGTACAATCCATGGAAGTAAAAACTGATAGGATGGACTCCATTAAAATTAAAAAATATCTGCTCTGTGAAAGACAATGTTAAGAGAATGAAAGGACAAGCCACAGACTGGGAGAAAATATTTGCAAAAGATGCATTTGATAAAAGATTATTGTACAAAATACTCAAAGAAACTCTTCATACTCAACAATAAGAAAATGAACAACCTGATTAAAAAATAAATCAAAGACTTTAACAGATGCCTCACCAAAGAAGATATGTCATCAGTGAAATGCAAATTAAAACAACAATTTTACACATCTATTAGAATGGCCAAAACATCATTACATGCCTGTTACAATGGCCAAAATCCAGAACATTGACAACACCAAGTGCTGGTGAAGATGTGGAACAGTAGGAAAGTTTATTCACTGCTGATGGGACTGCAAAACTGTACAGCCACTTAAGAAGACAGTTTGGTGGTTTCTTCCAAAGGAGGTGAAAACTTACGTTCACACAAAAACCTGCATATAGATGTTTATAGCAGCTTCATTTAGAGTTGCCCAAACTTGGATGTGATAAAGATGCTCCTCAGTAAAGTGAATGTGAAAGTGAAAGTCATTCAGTTGTGTCCAACTCTTTGTGACCCCATGGACTATACAGTCCATGGAATTCTCCAGGCCAGAATATTGGAGTGGGTAGCCTTCCCCTTCTCCTGGGGATCTTCCCAACCCAGGGATCGAACCCAGGTCTCCTGCATTTCAGGCAGATTCTTTACCAGCTGAGCCACCAAGGAAGCCCACTCTTCAGCAAGTGAATGGATAAATAAGCTGGGATACATTCAGACAGTGGAGTATCACTCAGTACTGAAAAAAAAAGAAGATTAGTTATCAAGACATGAAAAGACAGAGAAGAAACTTAAATGCATATTACTAATGAAAGAAGCCCATCTGAAAAGGCCACATACTGTGTGATCCCAACCATATGACATTCTGGAAAAGGAAAAACCATGCAGAGAGTAAAAAGATCAGCGATGGCCAAAGATTAGGAGAGAAATGAATAAGTGGGGCACAGAGGATTTTTGCAGCTGCTGTGATACTGTAATGGTGGAGATATATCATTAGACATTTGTCCAAACCCAGAATGTACAACACCAACCATGAACCCTAATTTAAACTATGGACTTTGGGAGACAGTGGAAGAAGCACAAGCTGGAATCAACATTGCTGGGAGAAATCTCAATAACCTCAGATATGCAGATGACACCACCTTTATGGCAGAAAGTGAAGAGGAACTAAAAAGCCTCTTGATGAAAGTGAAAGAGGAGAGTGAAAAAGTTAGCTTAAATCTCAGCATTCAGAAAACGAAGATCATGGCATCTGGTCCCATCACTTCATGGGAAATAGATGGGAAAACAGTGGAAACAGTGTCAGAATTTATGTTTTTGGGATCCAAAATCACTGCAGAAGGTGATTGCAGCCATGAAATTAAAAGACGCTTACTCCTTGGAAGGAAAGTTATGACCAACCTACATAGCATATTCAAAAGCAGAGACATTACTTTGCTGACAAAGGTCCATCTAGTCAAGGCTATGGTTTTTCCAGTGGTCATGTATGGATGTGAGAGTTGGACTGTGTAGAAAGCTGAGTGCCAAAGAATTGTTGCTTTTGAACTGTGGTGGAGAAGACTCTTGAGAGTCCCTTGGACTGCAAAGAGATCCAACCAGTCCATTCTAAAGGAGACCAGTCCTGGGTGTTCATTGGAAGGACTGATGCTGAAGCTGAAACTCCAATACTTTGGCTACCTCATGCTAAGTGCTGACTCACTGGAAAAGACTCTGATGCTGGGAGGGGTTGGGGGCAGGAGGAGAAGGGGATGACAGAGGATGAGATGGCTGCATGGCATCACCGACTCGATGGACATGAGTTTGAGTGAACTCTGGGAGTTGGTGATGGACAGGGAGGCCTGGCATGCTGCAACTCATGGGGTCACAAAGAGTCGGACACAACTGAGCGACTGAACTGAACTGAATTGAACTGAACCTCTAAGTCTCTAAGTCTCTTTTCCAGTGCTGGAGCTGTGGCTGCACATGCTGGAGTGACTTGAGATACCCCATGTCCAAGGGCAAAGGAGAAGCCCCAGCAAGATGGTAGAAGGGTCAAAACCATGTTTAGAATCAAACCCCACATCTGCCAGAGACACTCAGAGAGCTCAAACCTTGTGTGTGCCAGGACCAAGAGACTCCACAGAGACTGAGACAGAACTGTGTTTGAGCGGCCCCTAAGGAGATACCGGTCAGCAGTGGACTGCTGCAGCAACAAGGGCTCTGGGTGCAGCAGACCTGGGTATGGCAAAAGCCCTCTTGGAGGAGGTTGCCATTAACCCCACCACTGAGCCACCAGAACTTACACGGGAATGGGGAAACAGACTCTTGGAGGGCACAAACAGAAACTTGTGCACACCAGAACATAGGAGAAGGGAGTAGTGACCCCACAAGAGACTGATCCAGATTTTCCCATGAATGTCCAGGAGTCTCTGGCAGAGGCGTGGGTTGGCAGTGGCCGGCTGCAGGGTTGGGGGCACTCAGTGTAGCAGTATGTGCATGGGACCTTTTGAAGAAGGTTACCGTTATCTTAATTACCTCAACCATAGTTTGGCCTCAGGTCAAATAACAGGGAGGGAACACAGTCCCACCATTCAATAGAAAACTGGATTAAAGATTTACTGAGCATGGCTCTGAGCCATGCCGAGTGGGGCCACCCAAGACAGTTGGGTCATGGTGTAGAGGTCTGACAGAATGTGGTCCACTGGAGAAGGGAATGGCAAACCACTTCAGTATTCTTGCCTTGAGAAACCCATGAATAGTATGAAAAGGCAAAATGATAGGATACTAAAAGAGGAACTCCCTAGGTCGGTAGGTGACCAAATGCTACTGGAGATCAGTGGAAAAATAACTCCAGAAAGAATGAAGGGATGGAGCCAAAGCAAAAACAATACCCAGTTGTGGATGTGAGTGGTGATAGAAGCAAGGTTCGATGCTGTAAAGAGCAATATTGCATAGGAACCTGGAATGCTAGGTCCATGAATCAGGGCAAATTGGAAGTGGTCAAACAGGAGATGGCAAGAGTGAACATCAACATTCTAGGAATCAGCAAACTAAGATGGAATAAAATGGGTGAATTTAACTCAGATGACCATTATATCTACTACTGTGGGCAGGAATCCCTTAGAAAAAATGGAGTAGCCATCATGTTCAACAAGAGTCCGAATGCAGTACTTGGATGCAATGTCAAAAATGACAGAATGATCTCTGTTTGTTTCCAAGGCAAATCATTCAATATCACAGTAATCCAGGCCTATGCCCCACCCAGTAACGCTGAAGAAGCTGAACTTGAACAGTTCTATGAAGACCTACAAGACCTTTTAGAACTAACACCCCAAAAAAGATGTCCTTCTCTTTATAAGGGACTAGAATGCCGAAGTAGGAAGTCAAGAAATACCTGGAGTAACAGGCAAATTTGGCCTTAGAGTACAAAATGAAGCAGGGCAAAGGCTAATAGAGTTTTGCCAAGAGAACGCACCAGTCATAGCAAACAGCCTCTTTCAACAACACAAGAGAAGACTCTACACATCAATAAAACCAGATGGTTAACACTGAAATTGGATTGATCATATTCTTTGCAGCCAAAGATGGAGAAGCTCTCTACAGTCAGCAAAAACAAGACCAGGAGCTGACTGTGGCTCCTTACTGCCAAACTCAGTCTTAAATTGAAGAAAGTAGGGAAAACCACTAGACCATTTAGGTATGACCTAAATCAAATCCCTTATGATTATACAGTGGAAGTCAGAAATAGATTTAAGGGCCTAGATCTGATAGACAGAGTGCCTGATGAACTATGGAATGAGGTTCATGACATTGTACAGGAGACAGGGATCAAGACCATCCCCATGGAAAAGAAATGCAAAAAAGCAAAATGGCTGTCTGGGGAGGCCTTACAAATAGCTGTGAAAAGAAGAGAGGCGAAAAGCAAAGGAGAAAAGGAAAGATATAAGCATCTGAATGCAAAGTTGCAAAGAATAACAAGGAGAGATAAAAAAAAAGGCTTCCTCAGCGATCAGTTCAAAGAAAGAGAGAAAAACAACAAAATGGGAAAGACTAGAGATCTCTTCAAGAAAATTAGAGATACCAAGGGAACATTTCATGCAAAGATGGGCTCGATAAAGGACAGAAATGGTATGGACCTAACAGAAGCAGAAGATATTAAGAAGAGGTGGCAAGAATACACAGAAGAACTGTACAAAAAAGATCTTCACGACCAAGATAATCATGATGGTGTGATCACTCACCTAGAGTCAGACACCCCTCGTCCAAGGTAAGGAGCAGTGGCTGTGCTTTGCTGGAGCAGCCGTGAAGAGATACCCCACGCCCAAGTTAAGAGGAACCCAAGTAAGATGGTAGGTGTTGCAAGAGGGCATCAGAGGGCAGACACACTGAAACCATACTCACAGAAAACTAGTCAATCTAATTACACT
>SJYQ01093169.1:132665-227019 GCA_006410935.1 Redunca redunca
TGGAAAAGAAATGCAAAAAAAGCAAAATGGCTCTCTGGGGAGGCCTTACAAATAGCTGTGAAAAGAAGAGAGGCGAAAAGCAAAGGAGAAAAGGAAAGATATAAGCATCTGAATGCAGAGTTCCAGAGAATAGCAAGAAGAGATAAGAAAGCCTTCTTCAGCGATCAATGCAAGGAAATAGAGGAAAAGAACAGAATGGGAAAGACTAGAGATCTCTTCAAGAAAATTAGAGATACCAAGGGAACATTTCATGCAAAGATGGGCTTGATAAAGGACAGAAATGGTATGGACCTAACAGAAGCAGAAGATATTAAGAAGATGTGGCAAGAATACACAGAAGAACTGTACAAAAAATATCTTCATGACCCAGATAATCATGATGGTGTGATCACTCACCTAGAGCCAGACATCTTGGAATGTGAAGTCAAGTGGCCCTTGGAAAGCATTGCTATGAACAAAGCTAGTGGAGGTGATGGAATTTCAGTTGAGCTATTTCAAATCCTGAAAGATGATGCTGTGAAAGTGCTGCACTCAATATATCAGCAAATTTGGAAAACTCAGCAGTGGCCATAGGACTAGAAAAGGTCAGTTTTCATTCCAATCCCAAAGAAAGGCAATGCCAAAGAATGCTCAAACTATCGCACAATTGCACTCATCTCACACAGTTCAGTCAGCTCAGTCGCTCAGCCGTGTCTGACTCTTTGTGACCCCATTAATCACAGCATGCCAGGCCTCCCTTTCCATCACCATCTCCCAGAGTTCACTCAGACTCATGTCCATCGAGTCCGTGATGACATCCAGCCATCTCATCATCGGTCGTTTCCTTCTCCTCCTGACCCCAATCCTTCCCAGCATCAGAGTCTTTTCCAACGAGTCAACTCTTCGCATGAGGTGGCCAAAGTACTGGAGTTTCAGCTTTAGCATCATTCATTCCAAAGAAATCCCAGGGTTGATCTTCAGAATGGACGGTTGGATCTCCTTGCAGTCCGAGGGACTCTCAAGAGTCTTCTCCAACACCACAGTTCAAAAGCATCAATTCTTCGGCACTCAGCCTTCTTCACAGTCCAACTCTCACATCCATACATGACCACAGGAAAAACCATAGCCTTGACTAGACGGACCTTAGTCGGCAAAGTAATGTCTCTGCTTTTGAATATACTATCTAGGTTGGTCATAACTTTTCTTCCAAGGAGTAAGCATCTTTTAATTTCATGGCTGCAGTCACAATCTGCAGTGATTTTGGAGCCCAAAAAAACAAAGTCTGACACTGTTTCCACTGTTTCCCTATCTATTTCCCATGAAGTGATGGGGCCAGATGCCATGATCTTGGTTTTATATAAGTAATGCTCAAAATTCTCCAAGCCAGGCTTCAGCAATACGTGAACCGTGAACTTCCTGATGTTCAAACTGATTTTAGAAAAGGAAGAGGAACCCGAGATCAAATTGCCAACATCTGCTGGATCTTGGAAAAAGCAAGAGAGTTCCAGAAAAAGCCTTTGACTGTGTGGATCACAATAAACTGTGGAAAATTCTGAAAGAGATGGGAATACCAGACCACCTGACCTGCCTCCTGAGAAATCTGTATGCAGGTCAGGAAGCAGCAGTTAGAACTGGACATGGAACAACAGACTGGTTCCAAATAGGAAAAGGAGTAAGTCAAGGCTGTATACTGTCACCTTGCTTATTTAACTTATACGCAGAGTACATCATGAGAAACGCTGGACTGGAAGAAGCACAAGCTGGAATCAAGACTGCCAGGAGAAATATCAATAACCTCAAATATGTAGATGACAACACCCTTATGGCAGAAAGTGAAGAGGAACTAAAAAGCCTCTTGATGAAAGTGAAAGTGGAGAGTGAAAAAGTTGGCCTAAAGCTCAACATTCAGAAAACGAAGATCATGGCATCTGGTCCCATCACTTCATGGGAAATAAATGGGGAAACAGTGGAAACAGTGTCAGACTTTATTTTTGGGGGCTCCAAAATCACTGCAGATGGTGACTGCAGCCATGAAACTAAAAGATGCTTACTCCTTGGAAGAAAAGTTATGACCAACCTAGATAGCATATTCAAAAGCAGAGACATTACTTTTCCAACAAAGGTCCATCTAGTTAAGTCTATGGTCTTTCCTGAGGTCATGTAGGGATGTGAAAGTTGGACTGTGAAGAAAGCTGAGTGCTGAAGAATTGATGCTTTTGAACTGTGGTGTTGGAGAAGACTCTTGAGAGTCCGATGGACTGCAAGGAGATCCAACCAACCCATCCTGAAGGAGATCAGCCCTGGGATTTCTTTGGAAGGAATGATGCTAAAGCTGAAAGTCCAGTACTTTGGCCACCTCATGCGAAGAGTTGACTCATTGGAGAAGACTCTGATGCTGGGAGGGATTGGGGGCAGGAGGAGAAGGGGACGACAGAGGATGAGATGGCTGGATGGCATCACTGACTCGATGGACATGAGTCTGAGTGAAGTCCGGGAGTTGGTGATGGACAGGGAGGCCTGGCGTGCTGCGATTCATGGGGTCGCAAAGTGTCGGATATAACTGAGTGACTGAACTGAACTGAGAGCCAGACATCCTGGAATGTGAAGTCAAGTGGGCCTTAGAAAACATCACTACAAACAAAGCTAGTGGAGGTGCCTGAATTCCAGTTGAGCTATTTCAAATCCTGAAAGATGATGCTGTGAAAGTGCTGCACTCAACATGCCAGCAAATTTGGAAAACTCAGCAGTGGCCACAGGACTGGAAAAGATCAGTTTTCATTCCAATCCCAAAGAAAGGCAATGCCAAAAAATGCACTCATCTCACACACCAGCAAATTAATGCTCAAAATTCTCTAAGCAAGGCTTCAACAGTACATGAACCATGAACTTCCAGATGTTTAAGCTGGATTTAGAAAAAGCAGAGAGATAGAGATTAAGTTGCCAGCATCCACTGGATCATTGAAAAAGCAAGAGAGTTCCAGAAAAACATCTAATTCTGCCTTATTGACTCCGCCAAAGCCTTTGACTGTGTGGATCACAACAAACTGTGGAAAATTCTTCAAGAGATGGGACTCCCAGACCACCTGACCTGCCTCCTGAGAAATCTGTATGCAGGTCAAGAAGCAACAGTTAGAACTGGACATGGAGCAACACACTGGTTCCAAATCAGGAAAGGAGTACATCAAGGCTGTATATTGTCACCCTGCTTATTTAACTTATATGCAGAGTACTTCATGAGAATTGCTGGACTGGATGAAATACAAGCGGGAATCAAGATTGCTGGGAGAAATATCAATAACCTCATATATGCAGATGACACCACCCTTATGGGAGAAAGCGAGGAAGAACTAATGAGCCTCTTGATGAAAGTGAAAGAGAAGAGTGAAAAAATTGGCTTAGAACTCAACATTCAGAAAACTAAGATCATGGCATCTGTTCCCATCACTTCATGGCAAATAAATGGGGAAACAGTGGATACAGTGACAAACTTCATTTTCTTGGGCTCCACTGCAGATGGTGACTGCAGCCATGAAATTAAAAGATGCTTTCTCCTTGGAAGAATACTTATGACCAACCTAGACTGCATATTAAAAAGCAAATACATTACTCTGCTGACGAAGGTCTGTCTAGTCAAAGCTGTGGTTTTTCCAGTAGTCGTGTCTGGATGTGAGAGTTGGACTATAAGGAAAGCTGTGAAGTGAAGTGAAGTGGCTCAGTCGTGTCTGACTCTTTGCGACCCGACGGACCGTAGCCCAGCAGACTCCTTCGTCCATGGGATTTTCCAGGCATGAATACTGGAGTGGGTTGCCATTTCTTTCTCCAAGGGATCTTCCCGACCCAGGGATCAAACCCAGGTCTCCCTCATTGTAGGCAGACGCTTTACCGTCTGAGCTACCAGGAAAGCTGAGCAAAGAATTGATGCTTTTGAACTGTGGTGTTGGAGGAGACTCTTAAGAGTCCCTTGGACTGCAAAGAGATCCAACCAGTCCATTCTAAAGGACATTAGTTCTGAATATTCATTGGAAGTACTGATGCTGAAACTGAAACTCCAATACTTTAGCCACCTGATGCAAAGAACTGACTCATTTAAAAAGACCCTGATGCTGGGAAAGATTGAGGCAGAAGAGAAGGGGATGACAGAGAATGAGATGGTTAGATGGCATCACCAACTCAATGGACATGAGCTTGAGTAAACTCTAGAAGTTGGTGATGGACAGGGAGGCCTGGTGTGCTGCAGTCCATGGGGTCACAGAGTCGGACACGACTGAGCGACTGCACTGAACTGGACTGATGTGTCAGTGCAGGTTCGTCATTAGTGACTAATGTGTAGGTCTGGTTCATTGGGGAAGCTGCCCAGATGTAGGAAAGATATATGGGAAATTGCTATACTTTCCTCTCAAGGTTGCTATGAGCCTAAAATTGCTCTAAAGAAAAGTTTTAAAAAATCTTTAAAGCTCAAGTTGGAGGCCTGCCTATTCTGTCTACACCCCAACCTCTGCCCCATCCCAGCTGGCTTCCCTAATCTTGCACCTGGTACCCTGGGTCCCAGCACTGGGGCATGGGGCCCAGCTCCCCCTTGATAGCAGTGCTTCAGATCAAACCAGCTTTCACTGTCACTGTAATCAGGGGTGGGGACACCCCTCTCCTTAGGCAACAGCTGTCTGTCACTAGTGATCGCCCGGAGCCTCTTAGCTTTGAACTCCACTGCCCAGAGACCCTGTGAAACAGCCCAGCATTTGAGGAGGGAGCCTGGTTTGTCATGCAGGGATTTTCCTGGACTTTTTTTCACACGAACGCAGTTGTTTTATCTGTCTCTGCAGTGATGAAACCCTGACAGGCTCTTATCTTCCTCATGACTCCAAACCACACAGCTGGGTTCCTGGTATCTCTACCACCACCTTGACCCACCCTCGAAAAACAGAGATGGTTTCCTGCATGGTTATCTGGCTTCATTTGCAGTTCCCTATTTTGGGGACAGGTGCCCCTGCCAGTGCGGAGATGTGTGTGGGGAGCTTCTCTGGCCCTGGAAGAGCAAGTGGTCCAGGGCAAAGCCATTGAGATGGTCCAGGGAGAGCAATGGGTGGAGGGAGAGGAGTGGTGATAGCAACTTCCCTGGAGGTCTCATCTGCCCCGAGGCCTGCTCCTGCTCTCCATCCATCCACTCAGCTAAACAAAGAAATGCCTGGGGCCACCCCTCCCAGCTCCGCAGGGTTCTGTGATGATATCATCCAGTGCTCTGTGATTCAGTTCAGTTCAGTTAAGTCATTCAGTCATCTCTGACTCTTTGCAACCCCCTGAAATGCAGCACTCCAGGCCTCCCTATCCATCACCAACTCACGGAGTTTACTCAAACTCATGTCCGTTGAGTCGGCAATGACATCTAACCATCTCATCCTCTGTCGTCCCCTTCTCCTGCCTTCAATCTTTCCAAACATCAGGGTCTTTTCAAATGAGTCAGCTCTTCACATCAGGTGGCCAAAATATTGGAGTTTCACCTGCAGCATCAGTCCTTCCAATGAACACCCAGGACTGATTTCCCTTAGGATGGACTTGTTGGATCTCCTTGCAGTCCAAGGGACTCTCAAGAGTCTTCTCCAACACCACAGTTCAAAAGCATCAATTCTTCGGTGTTCAGCTTTTTTTATAGCCCAACTCTCACATTCATACATGACTACTGGAAAAACCATAGCCTTGACTAGACGGACCTTTGTTGGCAAAGTAACGTCTCTGCTTTTGAATATGCTGTCTAGGTTGGTCATAAGTTTCCTTCCAAGGAGTAAGCGTCTTTTAATTTCATGGCTGCATTCACCATCTGAAGTGATTTTGGAGCTCAGAAAAATAAAGTCAGCCACTGTTTCCACTGTTTTCCCATGAAGTGATGGGACCGGATGCCATGATCTTCGTTTTCTCAATGTTGAGCTTCAAGCCATCTTTTTCACTCTCCACTTTCACTTTCATCAAGAGGCTCTTTAGTTCTTCTTCACTTTCTGCCATAAGAGTGGTGTCATCTGCATATCAAAAGTTAGTGATATTTCTCCTGGCAATCTTGATTCCAGCTTGTGCTTCCTCCAGCCCAGCATTTCTCATGGTGTACTCTGCATATAAGTTAAATAAGCAGGGTAACAATATACAGCCTTGACATACTCCTTTTCCTATTTGGGACCAATCTGTTGTTCCATGTCCAGTTCTGACTGTTGCTTCTTGACCTGCATACAGATTTCTCAGGAGGCAGGTCAGGTGGTCTGGGATTCCCATCTCTTGAAGAATTTTCCACAGTTTGTTGTGATCCACACAAAGGCTTTGGCATAGTCAATAAAGCAGAAGTAGATGCTTTTCTTCACATGAGTCTTTTCCAATGAGTCAACTCTTTGCATGAGGTGGCCAAAGTACTGGAGCTTCAGGTTTAGCATCATTTCCTCCAAAGAAATCCCAGGGCTGATCTCCTTCAGGATGGACTGGTTGGATCTCCTTGCAGTCCATGGGACTCTCAAGAGTCTTCTCCAACACCACAGTTCAAAAGCATCAGTTCTTCAGCACTCAGCTTTCTTCACAGTCCAACTCTCATATCCATACATGACCACTGGAAAAACCATAGCCTTTTTGGCAAAGTAATGTCTCTGCTTTTGAATATACTATCTAGGTTGGTCATAACTTTGGGGGCAGGAGGAAAAGGGGACGGCAGAGGATGAGATGGCTGGATGGCATCACTGACTTGATGGACGTGAGTCTGAGTGAACTCTGGGAGTTGGTGATGGACAGGGAGGCCTGTCGTGCTGCGATTAATGGGATCACAAAGAGTCGGACACGACTGAGCGACTGAACTGAACTGAACTGAGATGCTTTTCTAGAACTCTCTTGCTGTTTTGATGATCCAGCAGATGTTGGCAATTTGATCTCTGGTTCCTCTGCCTTTTCTAAAACCAGCTTCAACATCTGGAAGTTCATGGTTCACATACTGCTGAAGCCTGGCTGGGAGAATTTTGAGCATTACTTTACTAGTGTGTGAGATGGATGCAATTGTGCGGTAGTTGAGCACTCTTTGGCATTGCCTTTCTTTGGGATTGGAATGAAAACTGACCTTTCCCAGGCCTGTGGCCACTGCTGAGTTTTCCAAATTTGTTGGCATATTGAGTGCAGCACTTTCACAGTGTCA
Organism: Redunca redunca; assembly: GCA_006410935.1. Taxonomy (NCBI): domain Eukaryota; kingdom Metazoa; phylum Chordata; class Mammalia; order Artiodactyla; family Bovidae; genus Redunca; species Redunca redunca. The sequence goes on from SJYQ01093169.1 coordinate 139,798, forward strand.
TCTTTTAGGATTTGAAATAGCTCAACTGGAATTCCAGCACCTCCACTTGCTTTATTCATAGTGCTACTTCCTAAGGCCCACTTGACTTCACATTCCAGGATGTCTGGCTCTAGGTGAGTGATCACACCATCATGACTATCTGGGTCATGAGGATCTTTTTTGTACAGTTTTTCTGTGTATTCTTGCCACCGCTTCTTAATATCTTCTGTTAGGTCTCTACCATTTCTGCCTTTATTGAGCCCATCTTTGCATGAAAAGTTCCCTTGGTATCTCTAATTTTCTTGAAGAGATCTCTAGTCTTTCCTCTTCTATTGTTTTCCTCTATTTCTTTGCACTGATCACTGAGGAAGGCTTTCTTATCTTTCCTTGCTATTCTTTGGAACTCTGCATTCAGATGCTTATATCTTTCCTTTTCTCCTTTGCTTTTCACTTGTCTTCTTTCCACAGCTATTTGTAAGGCCTCCCCAGAGAGCCATTTTGCCTTTTTGCATTTCTTTTCCACAGGGATGGTCTTGATCCCTGTGTCCTGTACAATGTCACAAACCTCCATCCATAGTTCATCAGACACTCTGTCTATCAGATCTAGTCCCTTAAATCTATTTCTGACTTCCACTTTATAATCATAAGGGATTTGATTTAGGTGATACCTGAATGGTCTAGTGGTTTTCCCCACTTTCTTCAATTTAAGTCTGAGTTTGGCAATAAGGAGTTCATGATCTGAGCCACAGTCAGCTCCCGGTCTTATTTTTGCTGACTGTATAGAGCTTCTCCATCTCTGGCTGCAAAGAGTATGGTTAATCTGATTTTGGTGTTGACCATCTGGTGATGTCGATGTGTAGAGTCTTCTCTTGTGTTGTTGGAAGAGGGTGTTTGCTATGGCTGGTGCATTTTCTTGGCAAAACTCTATTAGCTTTTGCCCTGCTTCATTTTGTACTCCAAATTTGCCTGTTACTCCAGGTATTTCTTGACTTCTTACTTGTGCATTCCTGTCCCCTATAAAGAGAAGGACATCTTTTTTGGGTGTTAGTTCTGAAAGGTCTTGTAGGTCTTCAAAGAACCGTTCAAATTCAGCTTCTTCAGTACTACTGGTCGGGGCATAGGCTTGGATTACTGTGATATTGAATGATTTGCCTTGGAAATGAACAGAGATCATTCTGTCGTTTTTGAGATTGCATCCAGGTACTGCATTTTGGACTCTTTTGTTGACCATGATGTCTACTCCATTTCTTCTAAGGGATTCTTGCCCACAGTAGTAGATATAATGGTAATCTGAGTTAAATTCACCCATTTTATTCTATCTTAGTTCGCTGATTCCTAGAATGTCGACGTTCACTCTTGCCATCTCCTGTTTGACCACTTCCAATTTGCCTTGATTCGTGGGCCTAATATTCCAGGTTCCTATGCAGTATTGCTCTTTACAACATCAGACCTTGCTTCTGTCACTACTCACACCTACAACAGGGTGTTGTTTCTGCTTTGGCTCTGTCTCTGCGTTCTTTCTGGAGTTCTCTCTCCACTGATCTCCAGTAGCATATTGGGCACCTAACAATCTGCTGAATTCATCTTTCAGTGTCTTATCTTTTTGCCTTTTTATGATGTTCATGGGGTTCTCAAGGCAGGAATACTGAAGTAGTTTGCCATTTCCTTCTTCAGTGAACCACATTCTGTAGGACCTCTCCACCATGACCCGTCCATCTTGGGTGGCTTAGTTTCACTGAATTAGACAAGCTGTGGTCCGTGTGATCAGACTGGCTAGTTGTTTGCGATTGTGGTTTCAGTCTGTCTGCCCTCTGATGCCCTCTCTCAGCGCTTACCATCCTACTTGGGTTAGCTGCAGGAGCTGGCGGCTGCGCAACTGCACAGGAGCAGCAGAGAGGAGCTACTCCATGTCCAAGGTCAGGGACGGCGGCTGCACTTTGCTGGGGCAGCCGTGAAGAGATACTCACTTCCAAGGTAAGAGAAACCCAAGTAAAATGGTAGGCTCTGTGATTGTATCCTTTAAACATGTCTGGAATGTACTCACTTTTCTCACTCCACTGTCACCACCATAGTCCCCTCCAGCATCATCTTCATCCAAATGACTTCCTACTTTGTGATAACCCTGTCTCCAGCCTTCTTAGTGTGGTGGCCTGAGCCGTCTGGTCAAAAAGCAAATCTTGGGCCTTCCTGGTGGTTCAGTGGTTAACAGTCCACCTGCCAGTGCAGACTGGTATAAGGTCACGGATTCAATCCCTGGTCTGGGAGGGCCAACCAAGCCTGTGCACCACAACTACTGAAGCCCACGTGCCCTAGAGTCTATGCTCCCCAGCAAGAGAAGCCACGGCAATGAGAAGCCCACACACCAGCTACAGCGTAGCCCCTACTTGCCCCACCTAGAGAAAGCCTTCGTGCAGCAATGAAGACCCAGAACAGCCAAAATTTTTTTAAAAAGAAAAATTATAAACAAACGAAAAAGCAAACCTTACTCTATCCCTGCTCTGTTGGAAATTCCTATAACTTCTTAGTGCTCTTAGGCTAAAGTCCTAAATTCTTACAGTGGCCCAAGAGTCCCCCTAGAATGCAAACTGTCACCAAATACCCATCTCCTCATCTCCCTCACTCTTCCTGTTTCCTCAAATAGCTCATCTTCTCTTATCTCTGGGACACTTATTGGACAGTCTTCCCTCCCCAGCCAACTCCCACCCACCCTTCTGGTCTCCCCTTAAAAGACGCTTGTGGTGGGATCTGCCCCATAGTTCAGGCTTGATCAGGCAACCCTGTGGTTTGCCTCCCATAGCAGCTTTACTTTTCCTTTTACAAAATTTTGAAAGATCCATCAGATTTTTGATTGTTATTTCTGTCCTGAAGAGAAGGGAATGGCAAGTCACTTCAGTATTCTTGCCTTGAGAACCCCATGAACAGTATGAAAAGGCAAAATGATAGGATACTGAAAGAGGAACTCCCCAGGTCAGTAGGTGCCCAATATGCTACAGGAGATGAGTGGAGAAATAACTCCAGAAAGAATGAAGGGATGGAGCCAAAGCAAAAATAATACCCAGTTGTGGATGTGAGTGGTGATAGAAGCAAGGTCCAATGCTGAAAGAGCAATATTGCATAGGAACCTGGAATGTCAGGTCCATGAATCAAGGCAAATTGGAAGTGGTCAAACAGGAGATGGCAAGAATGAACTGAAGAAGCTGAAGTTGAATGGTTCTATGAAGAACTACAAGACCTTTTAGAACTAACACCCCAAAAAGATGTGCTTTTCATTATAGGGGACTTAAATGCAAAAGTAGGAAGTCAAGAAATACCTGGAGTAACAGGCAAATTTGGCCTTAGAGTACAAAATGAAGCAGGGCAAAGACTAATAGAGTTTTGCCAAGAGAATGCACCAGCCATAGCAAACACCCTCTTCCAACAACACAAGAGAAGACTCTACACATCGACATCACCAGATGGTCAACACCAAAATCAGACTGACCATACTCTTTGCAGCCAGAGATGGAGAAGCTCTATACAGTCAGCAAAAATAAGACCGGGAGCTGACTGTGGCTCAGGTCATGAACTCCTTATTGCCAAACTCAGACTTAAATTGAAGAAAGTGGGGAAAACCACTAGACCATTCAGGTATCACCTAAATCAAATCCCTTATGATTATACAGTGGAAGTCAGAAATAGATTTAAGGGACTAGATCTGATAGACAGAGTGTCTGATGAACTATGGATGGAGGTTTGTGACATTGTACAGGGCACAGGGATCAAGACCATCCTCATGGAAAAGAAATGCAAAAAGGCAAAATGGCTGTCTGGGGAAGCCTTACAAATAGCTGTGAAAAGAAGAGAAGCGAAAAGCATAGGAGAAAAGGAAAGTTACACCCATTTGAAAGCAGTGTTCCAAAGAATAATCAGAAGAGATAAGAAAGCCTTCCTCAGCGATCAATGCAAAGAAATAGAGGAAAACAACAGAATGGGAAAGACTAGAGACCTCTTCAAAAAAATAAGAGATACCAAGGGAACATTTCATGCAAAGATGGGCTCAATAAAGGACAGAAATGGTATGGACCTAACAGAAGCAGAAGATATTAAGAAGAGATGGCAAGAATGCACAGAAGAACTGTACAAAAAAGATCTTCACGACCCAGATAATCATGATCGTGTGATCACTCACCTGGAGCCAGACATCCTGGAATGTGAAGTCAAGTGGGCCTTAGAAAGCATCACTACAAACAAAGCTAGTGGAGGTGATGGAATTCCAGTTTAGTTATTTCAAATCCTGAAAGATGATGCTGTGAAAGTGCTGCACTCAATATGTCAGCACATTTGGAAAACTCAGCAGTGGCCACAGGACCGGAAAAGGTCAGTTTTTATTCCTATCCCAAAGAAAAGCAATGCCAAAGAATGCTCAGACTACCACACAATTGCACTCATTTCATACATAGTAAAATAATTCTCAAAATTCTCCAAGCCAGGCTTCAGCAATATGTGAACGGTGAACTTCCAGATGTTCAACTTGGTTTTAGAAAAGGCAGAGGAACCAGAGATCAAATTGCCAACATCCGCTGGATCATGGAAAAAGCAAGAGAGTTCCAGAAAAACATCTATTTCTGCTTTATTGACTATGCCAAAGCCTTTGACTATGTGGATCACAATAAACTGTGGAAAATTCTGAAAGCGATGGGAATACCAGACCACCTGACCTGCCTTTTGAGAAACCTATATGCAGGTCAGGAAGCAGCAGTTAGAACTGGACATGGAACAACAGACTGGTTCCAAATAGGAAAAGGAGTACGTCAAGGCTGTATATTGTCACCCTGCTTATTTAACTTCTATGCAGAGTACATCATGAGAAACGCTGGGCTGGAAGAAGCACCAGCTGGAATCAAGATTGCCGGGAGAAATCTCAATAACCTCAGATATGCAGATGACACCACCCTTATGGCAGAAAGTGAAGAGGAACTAAAAAGCCTCTTGATGAAAGTGAAAGTGGAGAGTGAAAAAGTTGGCTTAAAGCTCAGCATTCAGAAAACTAAGATCATGGTATCTGGTCCCATCACTTCACGGGAAATAGATGGGGAAACAGTGGAAACAGTGTCAGACTTTATATTTGGGGGCTCCAAAATCACTGCAGAAGGTGATTGCAGCCATGAAATTAAAAGACAATTACTCCTTGGAAGGAAACTTATGATCAATCCAGACAGCACATTTAAAAGCAGAGACATTACTTTGCCAACAAAGGTCTATCTAGTCAAGGCTATGGTTTTTCCAGTAGTCATGTATGGATGTGAGAGTTGGACTGTGAAGAAAGCTGAGCACCGAAGAATTGATGCTTTTGAACTGTGGTGTTTGAAAAGACTCTTGAGAGTCCCTTGGACTGCAAGATCCAAGCAGTCCATTCTAAAGGAGATCAGTCCTGGGTGTTCATTGGAAGGACTGATGCTGAAGCTGAAACTCCAGTACTTGGGCCACCTCATGCAAAGAGTTGACTCATTGGAGAAGACTCTGATGCTGGGAGGGATTGGGGGCAGGAGGAGAAGGGGATGACAGAGGATGAGGATGGCATCACAGACTCGATGGACGTGAGTTTGAGTGAACTCTGGGAGTTGATGATGGACAGGGAGGCCTGGTGTGCTGCGATTCATGGGGTCGCATAGTTGGACAGGACTGAGCGACTGAACTGAACTGAACTCTGTCCTGGGCAAAGGTTTAAACTTCACAAAGGCAGTACCATGGCTATTTGGTTCCATGCTCTGTTCCCAATGTCCTACAGTGTGCTCCAAAAATAGTAAGTGCTTAGATCATTCAATTAGGATTGTATTCATTTGCAATTGTTTAATTTCTTTTCACAGAATAAATCTGGAAGTGAGGGATCCCAGTGTTGGTCCATTGCCCCGATGATGTCAGAGCCAGTGTGTGGATGAGTCTCTTGGCTTTTCCATCATCCCTGTTGTTCCATGGATGGAAGAGAGTTGTGCTTTAGGCTTTCAGTTCCTGTTCAGGGACAGAGGAGGGTGAAGACAAGAGGGCAAAGGCCATTTCTTCACAAACCTATATTTTTTTATTTGTGAAGTGGTGCTCTCTCCTACCCTCCTTGTTTTGGTCAAAACAGGTCAGATATTCATATTGTAGGCCAGTCACTGCCCAAGCAGAAGGAAGCTTCCAAAACTGCTTTTATAAATTATGACTCTTTTTTTTTTTTAAAGTCACGATTCTGATTATGGATTGCAATAAAGAACCATCTTCCCTGAGCATAAGGATCTCCCCAGACACCTGGAAAATCATGGTTCTGTTAGAATAAGTGGGGAGCAGTTGCAAGGAGTACATAAATTGTTGCTGGATATTGAGTTACTCCAAAATCAACAATTTAAAATAATAAACATTGCCTCATATAGTCTCACATGAGGGTTAGAAATCTGGGAGCAGTTTAGCAAGGTGGTTTTGGCTCAGGATCTCTCATGAGGATTTAGTCCAGCTGTTGGTTGGGCTGTAGTCAGGTGAAGGCTGGACTGGGTCCAGAGGATCTGCTCTCAAGATCACTTCTGTGTTTGTTGGCAAAAGGCTTCAGTTCCTTGTCATGTGGGCTTCTCCATAAGGCTGTTCATGACGTGGCAGCTGGCCTCTCCAGAGTGAGTGAGCTGGGCAAGAGGGTTGGGAAGGAAGGAGGGAGGAGAGAAATAGAGGAGGAGGGGCAAGATGGAAGCTGCAGTATTTTTTATAACCTAATATCAAAAATAACATGCTACCTTCTGTTCTATTCTACTGGTCACACTGACCAACCGTGGCCCAGTGTGGGGTTGGACTACATCAATGTGAATCAGGAGATGGGACCCATTGGGGTGATCTGGGAGACAGTTAAGGCATGCCTGTAGAGCAGAGAGCAGACCTTGGCTGCCATGGTGTACCTTTGTTGAGTTGAACTGCTTGAAATGAAGGAAATGAGTTGAAATGCAGTGTTCTTGATTTCAGGGTGAAGAGAGGAATGGTATAAGGAAGCTTACACTAGTTTCATGCCTACTGTACGCTAGCCATGCAGCATAGGTAACTGCATTGACTTTCCCCAGCAGTGTTGTGACAAACAGGTGGTGACATCTCCGTCGTACAGATAAGAGCATTAGGAGGCCGAGGCTCAGCTTGCTTCCTTTGCATCTGACTCCTTCGGAAGTCGTCCCAACCCACAGCTGGCTGTCAGGCCATGATACTTGGATTAGTTGAATCTGATTCTCTTCTGTGAACTTGAATGAAGAAGACTTGGTGAAAGAGTGAGGATGTGGTCACGGGAGAAGAAGCTGCAAACCACACTGTGGTGGACACAGATACACACTGAGACCCCCACTGAGAAGGGCCTGAGAAGGGGCTGGGGTTCTGCTGACTCTATTGAAAGCCCATTAAGGGAGTTCCACCTTGCCCAAGTCATGAGCTTTCCCGAGGGACAAAGGAGAAGATACATAATAATTAATGGGTGTAACACAAAGGCCTGGACATCTTGGCTTGACACAACTCTGAAGGAACATTTTAGCTCCTATGGGATTGGCCAGGACATTTGTGGGTGTGAATTACAGTTCAACTTCTCCCTCTACTTAGTCCTGTTTCCATCCCTTCCCCTCCGTGGTCTTTGATTCTAAGGGTGTTCCTTAGTAAACAGCCTGCACACTGAACTGTCTCCAAGTCTAATTCCTGAGAAACCTGAGCTGCAACAATCAGTAGCTGGAATGGTTCAAGAAAGCTGGCACAAAGATAAGGTTTTGTATCTGCCCAGCCAGGAGTGGGACCCCATTCCTGGTGGCAGGTTGAGCATCAGTAGCCCCCAGCACAAAGCGGCAGGTCAAATGTTAACATTTGTACCAGTGGCAAATGACAGTGGCAGATGTTGGTGTCACCCTTAAAGATCCACAGGATGCAGAGAAAAATAAATAAACAATTGAGGGATGTAGAGGTGGTGATCTCCATCATGACCCCACTGTGTTCATCAGTTAATGTCCCCTAAAAGAAACACTGAGATCACAGAGAATGGCAGACAAACTCAACCAAGTAGCAGCAGCTCCAATTGTAACTAACATGACAGATGTGGTCCTTGGAAGAGTGGATAAACACGGCCTTATGTCCACGGTATGTAGCCATGGATTTGGTGAACGTGTTATTTCCCACCCAGTCAGAAAGGAGGATCAGAAACCACTTGCCCTGGCACGAGATGGACGTAGTCTACAGTTAGAGGTTTTCTGCAGAGCTCTGTTAAATCTCCAACCCCAGGTCACAATAGAAGACAAATATAAAGGCATCTGGGCCATCTGGACACCATGGAGAATATCAGGTTGACCCACTGAGTCAATGATACCACACTCATTAAACCAGATAAGCAAAAAATGCCCAGCACACTCAAGGCCTGGATAGTTCACATGTATCCCAGTGGGTAGGAAATAAAACTTATGAAAATTCAGGGCTTTCCATTTCAGTACAAATTTCAAGGGTCTAGTGGTCAAGAGAGTACTGGGACAGTCCATCCAAAGTCAAGGACAAAACATTGTGCCTTTGCATATTTCACCACAAAGGAGAAAATCCAGTACTTGCTGGGCTTCTGCAAAGCTTCTTTTCAACCTGGAAATACTTCTCTGACTCACATACTGGATCACACTAAAGCTGCCAGATTTTTCTAAGTTTATTTTTTTTAATGATCATTTATTTATTTACTAGGGTGCACTGGGTCTTCACTGCTGTGTCAGGTTTTCTGTAGCTGCAGCAAGCGGAGGCTACTCTTCACTGAGGTACCCAGGCTTTTCACTGCGGTGGCTTCTCTTACTGCAGAGCACACACTCTAGCCACGTGGGCTTTAGTCGTTGTACCACGTAGGTTCAGTCGTTGGAGCACACAGGCTTAGTTGCCCTGAGGCATGTGGAATCTTCCTGGACCAAGGATCGAACCTGTGTCCCCTGCCTTGGCAGGTGGATTCTTAACCACTGTTCCACCAGGGAGGTCCAAGGCTTCCAGATTAGAGAAGGACCCAGAGAAGAGAAGGACCGTGCAACAGGGCTGAGATACAGAGCAAGCAGCCCTACCACTTGGGTCCTAAGTCTCAGCAGAATCTATGATAGTAGAGGTATCAGCAGTGGGAAGAGATGCCATGTGATAAGCCCTGGTGGGGGAACTGTAACAGAGACCCCTGAGGGACAGAGGCAAGGCCACATCTTCTGCAGTGGAGAACTGTGCACCTTTAGGAAAATAATCCTGTGCCATCGCTTTGCAAGGCCCTAGTAGAGACACAATGCTTGCCTATGGGATACCCCGGGACCATGTGGCCACAACTGGGCATCAGGGCTTCACTTCGTGAACCACCCAAGCCTTAATGTGGGGAAGGCTCAGAGCATCATGTCATCAGATGGAAGTGGTCCACCTGGGATTAAGCGTGAACAGGACTGAGGGGTGGGGAATGAAATCAACAAACCGCATGCCCCAGTGCCTCTCCCTTAGCTCATGCTTAGGCTATATAGGATAGGAGGGTTGCTTAGGACAAGCTGATAGAGAGAGAAAAAGCTTGGTCCATTTATGGGTCAGCTAGTATGTGGGTACCCGCAGAAAGGGTGTAGCGGTTGTGTGGCAGCCCCAGTAATGAGTGGTCTTGAAAGATCAATGAAAAATCCCTCAGTGGGCCATTTTGAGTAGAGCATTTGGCTATATGTATAGAAGGAGAAGTGGCCCAGGGTTGGAATAAATATAGACTTAAGTGCTGGCTGTGGTGGGGCCTGCATCACAACTCAGGTTCTGCGGCTAGTCCTGCTTCCTCTCCTCTTCTCTTACAGGTTTTGATCCCAGGACACATCTTAATAAAACTCCTGCCACACACTAAACATCATCTCAGAGCCTGCCTAACAGGGCGCCCAGCCTGGGACATAGGGAGAGAAAGCAGATGGCAGGGAGCCTGCAATGGAAGAGCCCATGGGAGCCATGATCAATATGGGGATTCCGGCTGAGGATGCTGACAGCAGGGAGCGGCTGGAGGGAGGGGGTGGGAATAGAGGGGAGTGGTCACCGTGGTGGTAGGTGCTGCTGCTGAGTGGTTGACAGTGTAACCCGTCCCTACTGCTGTCTCAAATCTCAGCCACCTGCAAGTTCCCAATTACTTTCCCAGTTCTGCAAAGCTTGGCTCTGTGGGTGCCCGGGGATGTCCATTATCCTGCATGGGGCAGAGGTGGCCCATTGTCCTCAGTGTCTGCACTTCCCTTTTCCTAATAAAAGGATCTGTGGTGGATACAGAGTGCGGTGGGTTCTCCAAAACATGTCAGTACACCAACACCCAAAATATGTAAATGTGACCTTATTTGAAAAAGGAGTCTTTGCAAATGAAATTAAGGTAAGGATCTCGAGATGAGATCATCCTGGGATATCCAAGTGGCCCCTAAATCTGGTGACAGGTGTCTTTAGAAGAAGAAAGAGTAAGATAGACACAGAGAGGAGGGAGGACCATATGAAGACAGAGGCAGAGACTCAAGTTTTTCAGCCACAAGTCATGGAACGCCTGGAGCTATGAGGAGCTGGAAGAGGCAAGAATGGATCCTCCCCAGAGGCTCCAGAGAGAATACAGCTTTAAGACACAACAATTTTGCACTTTTGTTTTCTGAAACTGCAAGAGAAGAGATTTCTGTGGTTGTGAGCCACCAAGTTTGTGCTAATTTGTCACCACAAGCTGACATAAACAGTCGCCATGAATAAAGACTGAGTTTCCCAGTTTCCCGTGCAGCTGAGTGTGGCCATGAGACAAAGCCCCATCTGTGGAAATAAGAGGAAGTGATGTGTGCCTCTTCTAAGCTCTGTTTCTACCAAGTGAGGCAGCTTTGAGAAACTTAGAATCCAGGGGAAGAACAAAACTTACCTGCAGATGTACCTACCTCTGAGGAAGAACAATAAACCAACTGTTCCCAAATTTGTGGCCAAGATCAAGCTTTTACCAGTCTGAAATATAATGGAGAAAGTTAAAGCAATTGTATTCAGGACTCCCATGGTGATACAGTGTAAAAGAATATGCCCGCTAATGCAGGAGACACAAGTTCAATCCCTGGTGCAGTAAGATTCTACATGCTGTGGAGCAAAGAAGTCCATGAGCCAAAACTACTGAGCCTGTGAGCTGCAGCTACTGAAGCGATGCACCTCAAGCCTGTGCTCTGCAACAAGAGCTGCTGCAAAGAGAAGCCTGTGCACCGCAAAGGAGTGTTGGTCCCACTTGGCTCTACTAGAGAAAGCCCAAGCACAGCAATGAAGACCCAGCGCAACCAAAAAACCTAAATAAATGATTTCAAAAACAGTTGTATTCAATTTATGACTATTTATTCTGGGATTGTATCCTTAAAAAAAAAATGGCCAAAACAAAAAAAGCATCTTTCTCTAGTGAAATTAACAATGATAGACAATGCGATGTCTGGTTTTGACTTTTTCATCCCGTAGTTCCTTTTATTTACCTGATATTCCAGGAAGGGAACTAGAAGTAAGTGGAACATCCCCAGTGTAAGAATCAGGAATTGATGGCAAGTTAAAGAGCAGCCTTGAACAATAAGGAAACTGACTGATCTGTGATTGCTTTTAAAAATGTCCTTAACTGCTCCTCCACCCAAACACTGGCAACTGTATGGTGGTTGCTGTAATATTTTGGGGAAAACTGGGGTGGGAAATGTTATCAGTGTATCACTTTGCAAAATCTGAGGCTTCTGGGGTAGAGCATAATGCAGGGCAGATACCAAGAGCCTGACAGCTTCTTATTTAAAGAATCCATGTCCTTAGAGAACAGACTTGTCTTTGCCACGAGGAAGGGATGGATTGGGACTTTGAGGGTAGCAGATATAATCCATTATATACAGAATGACTAAACAGCAAGGTCCTACTGTTTAGCACAGGGAAGTATATTTAATATCATCTAATAAATCATAATGGAAAAGACTTTTTAAAAGAACATATGTATGCCTGTGGCGGATTCATGTTGATGTATGGCAAAACCAATACAATATTGTAAAGTAATTAACTCCAATTAAAATTTTTAAAAAAAGAAAAAAAAAGAAGAATGTGTAGGACTTTGCAGGCAGTCCAGTGGTTAGGACTTAATGCTCCACTCAGCTCTGCAGGGGGCACAGGCTCGACTCCAGGTCAGGGAACTAAGATCCCACATGCAGAGTGCCATGTGTCATGGCTGAAAAATTAAAAAGAATGCATATATACATATACATATATAACTGAATCACTTTACTGTACTGCAGAAATTAACACAATATTGTAAATCAGCTATAATTCAATTTTTAAAAATCCATGTTTTAAATGTTTCTGTAAGGAAACTCTCCCCTATTTTTATTTTTTCAATTTTTAGGTATGTATTGGGCTGCACTGGGTCTTCACTGCAGTGCACAGGCTTCCTCTACTTTATCTCATTGCCCTGCAGCATGTGGGATCTTGGTTCCTCAACCAGGGATCAAACTCACGTCCCCTGCATTGGAAGGCAGATTTTTAACTGCTGGACCACCAGGGACGTCCCTTCCGTTGTCTTTAGATTTTAAGGAAATTCCGACCACAGCTGCCATTTCATTGCAACGCTTCTGACTCATCAGCTCAGAAATCCTGTGAAAGAGTTGAATGCAGGAAAAACTTCAGATACCAGAATCTCTTCAGGATGATCAGAGCGAAGTAAAGTTGCTCAGTTATGTACGACTTTTTGTGGTCCCACTGACTGTAGCCTACCAGGCTCCTCTGTCCATGGCATTTTCCAGGCAAGAGTGCTGGAGTGGGTTGCTATTTCCTTCTCCAGGGGGATCTTCCCGACCTGGGATCAAACCCAGTTCTCCTGACTTGCAGGCAGACACTTTACCCTCTGAGCCACCAGGGATACCAGAACCTCTTCAGGATGATCAGAATAATACACAGAATTTCAGGGACAAAATTTCCAAAAGTGGGAGTTAAAAAATAAAGGTGTCCCCTGGGTCGATAGTGGCCTGCAGTCATGCTCTATGGCTCTCTTTGCACAGTGTTGTATGGGACACTGAGTTGCTGGAGGTATGAGGCCCACAGAGGGGGTTGTGCCTAAGCACCAGACAACAAAATGTGAAATACCAAAATGTCAGGGGGAGGTATGGGGTACTGATCAAAGGGAGCCACATACGATGAAAAGGAGGATAAAGCATTGAGTTAAATAGGTAAATTCAGCAGTGTAAATCAAGCAGGTTTAGGTTAAGGAGCTTAAGTCATGCCATTGCTCTGTAGTCAGATCTTGAGTGGGAAAAAAAAAAAAAAAGACAAAATAGGCCAGAAAACAAGCAATCGCAGAAGATCAGCTTCTACCCTCAGGACTGAGGGTCCCTGGAGCAGAGCTCTAGGCAGGTGATGTTGCTGGTGGTGGTCCAGGGATCACATTCTGAGTCACAAGGAACTGGCTGGCAATACTTTGGGGGAAGATCTGGGAGGGTTTGTGGAGCAAAGAAGGATGTCATGAAGGTGGGGAAGAACATATTGTATGTAAAAGGGCACAATAATGAGGGCCTTCTTGGCTGCAAGCAACCAGAAAACCACTGAAAGTAGCCAGCAGTAAGACATGGTGCCTGGAGGTGGGACAGTACCGTATGAGTCAGTACAAGGTCTTGACCTTGTCGTGAACCCGTGTGCTTTCCCTCCTTCTGCCCTGACAGTGTGGAATGTGGGCGACGATGGCTGGGGTGGCTCCAGATTCACAGGCAGAGGACAATGTCAAGAGATAGGAATGGTGTCCTTCCTCGAGAGGCAAGGTTTCCCTTTGTGGGTCACTGGCCATATTGAGTGCACCTGCCTCTTCCCTAAGCTGATCTCTGGCAGGAGAATTACCCTGAGTGGCTCAGACTAATCAAGTTCTGCCTCCTTGGGTCTGGGGACAGGAATAGATCTTATATCCAAGATCTGATCATTCTAATATCTTTGCTTCTTGAAGGTCATTCAGTTCAGTTCAGTCACTCACTCGTGTCCAACTCTTACCTATTGTTAATTGTTTCTGCTTACTCTCACCCCTGGTGGCTTCTTTCCTTGTGAATATGGTGACTGTTAATTAAGGACTTAGGTGGCTAGGTGAAAAGTCAACATGGTTTGGCCAAAAGTAAAAAACAAAAACAAAAACATGATGTCTTCTACAAACAGACAGCTAGAACTTGGTTCCTGCGAGGCGTTTGGGATTCAGTTGACCCACGGCTCCTCCTGGTCAAGTTGGGGTTTGTTATAAGTCACGTGGTCCCTTGTCCATGCTGTTACACCTGCTCCCCCTTTCAGCACGGCTGCCTGGTGGGAAACCACAGAAAGCACAAGCCCAGGGCAAACGGAGAAGGGTGCTTTCTTTTCCAGCATCCAGTACTGGTGTTCACAGCAATCTAGGCAACCTGTACCACAATTCCAAGGTTGGAAAAAAATAGGCTGTCACCATCAAAAATGGTCATTCACACCTCAAAGGAGTTCTCACTGGTTGGCTGTCTCCTTGGATTTCACTAGTGACCATATTTGCAGGGTCTCTGCAGCCCACCACAAGCCTTCTGCTGGTCTTCCTCTTACCCTAGCCCTTGGGCTCTACCCTAAATCCTCCACTGAGCTGCCTGGGGAGCCTTCAGATTTCTGCAACTTAGTTATGCTGAGCAAGTCTGGCAGGAGGACAGGGGCTTCATCTTTCATGAACATAAAAGTACCTATAGATTTCTTCAGAGTTCAGAAATAAAACAGATTTGGTCTTCACAATGTGTTATGTGGCTGAAACTCCCCTGGGAAAGCGCCTTGAACTGAGCTGAGGGCCTGGATGGGCCTCAGAAATGCCGCCACTTAAAGGTTGAGCAGAGAAATAAGAGACCATGAAGGAGAAACAGAAGGAAATAGAAAAGCATGGTGTTCAGAGGCCAAGGCACAAACACACATCAGGCACTGAGTGTTCAACAGCATCGAAGTCATATGTCCATAGTGCTTTACGTGGCTGTGGATCCGGCAGTGTGGAGAGAGGGCTCTGCTGGCTTTGTCAGAAGCCGTGCTTAGGGAGCAAATTTCCCTGGGGTGAGGAGTTAGTGGGAGGCAAGAAGTGATGGTGGTGGTTGTAAGCAAGACTCTTTAGAGGTGGCAAGTGTCTCTTCTGCCCAAGGAGATGGACCTGACCGTCCCATTTAATGCTGCAAGTTGCTCTCCCCTCGCTCACCCAATCTTCTTACCCTGCTTTCCTTATTTTCCCCATGATGGCATTAATCCCCTTCCATAATATTACATGACTCTATCCTTTACTTGGGGCTTCCCAGGTGATAAAGAACTTGGGGCTAGTGGTAAAGAACTCACCTACCAATGCAGGAGACATAAGAGAGACGGGTCTGATCCCTGGGTTGGGAAGATTCCCTGGAGTAGGAAATGGCAACCCAGTTGCCACTACAGTGTTCTTGCCCGGAGAATCCCCACAGACAGAGGAATCTGGCGGTTTACAGTCCAAAGAGTCGCCAAGAGTCGGACACGACTGAGATGACTGAGCACAGCACACACAGAACATCCTTTACTAACTTAGGGTTTTCTTTGTTGATTGTGTCTCTTCTCTGTGAGACCAAAACAGTTTTGACTATGGAGATCCTTGTCAGTGGCATTCACTGATATAGCCTAAGCACCTAGAGCCTAGAACAAAAGGTTAGCATCCAGGGGGTTTTCAAAAATGAATGAAGAGGAGAAGGACAGGGATTAAGAGAGATGCTGGGGCAAAGCAGGCTTTGGTTCTAAAGATGGTGGCAGCCTAACTATGTTTATGACTTGGGAGACCTCTCCAGTTTGAAAGCACAGAAGAGAGAAGTGGGAAATAATGACTCAAGGTCTAAGAAATGGTGAGTTTCAGAGCATGCTTTAAAAAAAGTCTGGTTTGGGGAAGTTGCTTGTGGTGACATGTAAAGGGGAGGGTAGGTCCATGGAGTGTGTTAAATAACTCCAGTGGGCTCAGAATTAATGACCTGGGAAACGGAAAACCTGGGGTTGATGCTCTTTTTGAACAAGGAAGAGACAGATCACTTTGGTGACCACTCAGGCTCACAGTGTTGCAGTGTCTTAGGACAGACCATTCAAAATCCTGTACAGCACAAGGTGAATGGTGCCTTCGGGAGCTGTGTAAGATGGCAGCCCTGTGTGGAGGGGCTGGTGCCGAGAAGGGTGCAAGGCAGGACTGTATGATGGGAAACTCTTGGAGACGTAATGAAGCCTGACTAGGGCGTGGAAAGTTCCAAAAGGCTGATTTTTTCCCCCAGCTTGTTGCAAGCTTTAATATCATTCACATGCAACTGATTGCAGAATTTGTCCTGGTACTTGTACTCAAGATATACACAGGGATGCTTTTATTCATATTTCTACTACTTTTATAAAGAACATGGCTCGAGAAATGTCCAGGGGTAGCATTAATGCAGGTTTGTCTCCTTTGGTTCTGACTGTATTGCATGCTCCTCTCGTGGCCCCATACTGACTTCCATACTGAACAAAGGTCCCCTGCATCGGAAGGATGTCGAACTGGATCTGTTTCATTGGTTGGAGTTCCCTTCTCCTGTGTTCCCCATGGAAAGCAAGGCACAGATGCCAGAAGGGTGGGCCAACCCCTAGTGGTGAGCAATAGGCTTTTATTCTCTGTAAGTGGAGAAATAGCATAGTCCTTCTTCTGCCAATGTTGGAGGGTCTCCTGGGGAGATGTGAGTCAGCAGTGGCTTGCCATGGGGGTGGGGGCATTTACGGCAGCAGCCAAATTCAGATCTATTGGCTTGACCAGAGGTTTCATTCAGGTTTTTCAGTAAGACGTTATGGAAAAATCTGAATGAAACTTTTGGCCACAGTACTAGTGGGTGGGCTGAAGCTCCACTACTTTGGGCACCTGATGTAGACAGCCGACTCATTAGAAAAGACCCCGAGGCTGGGAAAGGTTGAAGACAGAAAGAGAAGGGAACGACAGAGGATGAGATGGTTGGATGGCATTACTGACTCAGTGGACATGAGATTGAGCAAGCTCTGGGAGATGGTGAAGGACAGGAAAGGCTGGAGTGCTGTAGTCCATGGGGTCACAAAAAGTCAGACATGACTGAGTGACCGAACAACAATAACAACTAGTGGTTGGGAAGGTAAGAGGATCCGAATATTAAATGTAAATTGTTTATGGAAAACCCTTCAAAACCCTGGGCTGGCTGGACTGAGGAGATAATGAACTGAGGTTTTGGTAGTTGCGCTTGCTCAAGAAAGAAGGAAGTCACTTAGATACCATAAAATGTTTTGTTAAAAGCATGACTGTAGATAAGTTCCCAAACAAGACCTATAAAGGGAATTTAGCTCTTACCCGGAAAAGGACAGCTAGAAGTTGTGACCTTTGAGACTGATGTAGGGAGGCCACCTATGTCCTACTGAGATCATATTTCACTGTCTTATTATTCTTACTTGATTCAATGTCATCTTGTCCCCTCTGTAAAATTTAACTACATTCTAGTCCATTTAATAGATTTTAAATGGGTATCTAGAAATCATTGGCATCAGAAATACGAAATAAATGGTGAGAAATAAATGGCAGAGTCCCTGCTCTTGACTGGTTGTCAGACTTCCAAAGACAGAAACACAAGGAACTAGAGTAGCCTATGGTGGTGGTGCAGTTGCTAAGTCGAGTCTGATTCTTGTGACCCAATAGACTGTAGCTTAGCAGGCTCCTCTGTCCATGGGATTCTCCAGGTAAGAATACTGGAGTGGGCTGCCATTTCCTTCTCCAGGGGATCTTCCTGTCCCAGGGACTGAACCCAGGTCTCCTGCATTGCAGGCAGATTCTTTACCATCTAAGCTATGAAGGAAGCCCTAATGCTAAATGAAGCTTCTATGGCGATTGGGGAGGGCAGAGGGAGGAGAAGTTTCCTTCTCTCTGAGTTTCCTATGGAGACTTTTCCTTAGTCATCTTTCTGCCCAAAGTCCCAGGAGCTGGAGTGTACAGTGGGAGGAAAGAGTAAAGAAAGCTCAGGATTTCAAGTTTGCTCCTAGGATCCCTGACTCTCCTCAGAGTCATTAGAGGTATCATTGGCCTCCATTCAACCTCTAACTGGCTGTGCCTTGAGGTGCCATTCACTGCTGGGGAGCCTGTGAGTGGGGACGTGGACCCAGTCTTATGTGGAAGCCCTTCTGACTGCCTGGTGCCCTCATTAGCAAGCCAGGTCAATGAGTAGACCCTAGGGATAATGAGCAAAAGCCCTCACCTCCGAGAAGCCTGCCCAGATAACCTTTTCCTTTGCCTGGCAAAGGCTCCATAAACTCTAAGATCTAGCTCCATGGATATCTCCTCTGTGGAGCCTCCTCTGATCTCCTAGGAGATGTGTCTCCAGCTTCCACGTGCTCCTACTGTGAGTGGGAGGTCCTCACAGTGCATAGGAGTGAGAGGTTTGTACCTGATCCCCCCCTGGATTGTGCATTCCATGTGGCCAGTCACCGGCTTTTACTAAACTTCATTACCTAGCACATGGTGTACTCAATGCTGGTTAAACAGATAAATACATGAATGAAAGTCAACATTTTACATCCTCCTTCACTCCACAGAGCTACCATCAAGGTCCTAGGAAGCTTCCCTTGCCTCCTTGAGCACAAGTCATCTTTCCTCATATTCTCATCGAATGTTCTTTTACTATCTACTACAATATGCCAGAAAATTTGGAAAACCCAGCGGTGGCCACAGGACCTGAAAAGATCAGTTTTCATTCCAATCCCAAAGAAAGGCAATGCCAAAGAATGTTCAAAGTAACACACAATTACACTCATCTCACATGCTAGCAGAGTAACGCTCAAAATTCAACCGTACATGAACCATGAACTTCCAGATGTTCAAGCTGGATTTAGAAAAGGCAGAGGAACCATAGATCAAATTGCCAACATCCGTTGGATCCTAGAAAAAAGCAAGAGAGTTCCAGAAAAAAGTCTACTTCTGCTGTATTGACTATGCCAAAGCCTTTGACTGTGTGGATCACAACAAACTGTGGAAAATTCTTAAAGAGATGGGAATACCAGACCACCTTGCCTGCCTCCTGAGAAATCTATGGAGGTCAAGAAGCAACAGTTAGAATCGGACATGGACTGGTTCCAAATTGAGAAAAGAGTATGTCAAGACTGTAAATCGGTGATCAGTAATCAGTGAAAGTCACTCAGTCTGACTCTTTGCGACCCCATGGACAGAATAGTCCATGGAATTCTCTAGGCCAGAATACTGGAGTGGGTAAACTTTCCCTTCTCCAGGGGGTCTTCCCAACCCAGAGATCAAACCTAGGTCTCTCGCATTGCAAGTGGATTCTTTACCAGCTGAGCCACAAGGGAAGCCCAAGAGTACTAGAGTGGGTAACCTATCTTTTCTCCAGCTGATCTCCCCAACCCAGGAATCAAAGCAGTCTCCTGAATTGCAGGTGGATACTTCACTAGCTGAGCTATGACACCCTGCTTATTTAACTTATATGCAGAGTACATCAAGTTAAATGCCAGGCTGGATGAAGCATAAGCTTGAATCAAGATTGCTGGCAAAAGTATCAATAACCTCAGATACACAGATGACACCATCCTTACGGCAGAAAGCAAAAAACTAAACAGCCTCCTGATGAAAGTAAAAGAGAAGAGTGAAAAAGCTGGCTTAAAACTCAGCATTCAAAAAACTGAGATCATGGCATCCAGTCCCATCACTTTATGGCATATAGATGTGGAAACAATGGAACAGTGACAGGCTTTATTTTCTTGGGCTCCAAAATCACTGCAGATGGTGACTGCAGGCTTGAAATGAAAAGACATTTGCTCCTTGGAAGAAAAGCTATACAAACGTAGACAGTATATTAAAAAGCAGAGACATTACTTTGCTGACAAATGTCTGTCTATTTGAAGCTATGGTTTTTCCAGTAGTCATGTATGGATGTGAGAGTTGGACTATAAAGAAAGCTGAGCACCAAAGAATTGATGCTTTTGAACTGTGTTGCTGGAGAAGACTCTTGAGAGTCCCTTGGACTGCAAGGAGATCCAACCAGTCCATTCTGAAGGAGATCAGCCCTGGGTGTTCTTTGGAATGAATGATGCTAAAGCTGAAACTCCAGTACTTTGGCCACCTCATGCGAAGAGTTGACTCACTGGAAAAGACTCTGGTGCTGGGAGGGATTGGGGACAGGAGAAGGGGACAACAGAGGATGAGATGGCTGGATGGCATCACTGACTCAATGGACATGAGTTTGAGCAAGTTCCGGGAGTTGGTGATGAACAGGGAAGCCTGGTGGAGTGCAGTCCATGGGGGTCACAAGGAGTCGGACACTACTGAGTGACTGAACTGAACTGAACAAAACTGGAGCTGGCAAGGTTTTTTTATTCTTTTTTTTTCTTAAAGGACCAGATAGTAAATATGGCTTTGCAGGCCGCATGATCTCTGTTTCAACTTCTCAGCTTTTCCACTGGAGCACAAAAACAGTGGAATAATTAAAAGCAGGGTCTCTGGAGACAGAATAGCTATATTCATATTCTGTTTCCAAATTCTGTTTCTTCCTTCCTTTTACAGTCAGAGTTCCTAGGCAGACTGATGAGGGTGGGAAGGCAGCCTGATGAGGGTGGGAAGGCAACCAGGACTCATGCAAGGAGTGTGGCAGTAATGGAGTACCAGAACTGGGTAGCTCAAGACAACAGACATTTATTGTCTTATAGTTCTGGAGACTTGAAGTCCAAAGTCAAGGTGTCAACAGGGCTGAGCTCTCTCTGACAGCTTTAGGGGAAATCTTTCTTTGCCTGTTCACGTTTCCAGTGTAGGTTGACAATCCTTGATTTTTCTTGCTTGGAGATGCTTCACTACTCTCTGTGTGTCTGTACATCTTTCTGTGCATGTTGCTGTGTCCACATGTCCCTTTTATACGCATGCCGGTTATATCGGATGAGATTTCACACTAATGACCTCATTTTCACTTAATGACTTCTATAGAGACCTTGTTTTCAAGGAAGGTCACATAAAAAGTGTACTGCCCTAAATATTTTCTGTAATTTGAAATTGTTTCAGAATAAAAGCAAAAAGAAAAAAAATACAGTGTAATCAGAGACTAGCTATTTGACAAGTTGTTTCACCTTTTATGCCTTAGTTTCATCAGGAAGGATAAAGCAACAACTGCCTAAAGGATATTGTGAAGGATAGAGATCATGTGAGTGAAGCACCAGGTCCAGTGTCTGGCCATGATGTAAATGCTCACGCCACAGCTCTTATCAGTACTATGTTCTTGTCCAAAATTTGAAGTATTTCTTAGAATCTGAGATGTCATCAACAATTATGTAAGGCACATTATTATTCTATATGCTACTGGGAAAATAAGAACATACCTAATTAAGCTGACAGAATGATTCTTTTCACTTAGAATTTTGAATATTTCTTGAGAGAGCTCTTTTAGATTTCTTTTAATGTAGATTTTAAAATTCTGTGTCTCTATATTGATTATGTCTCCAAAATCAATGTGGATGGTGACTGCAGCCACAAAACTAAAAGACACTTGCTCCTTGGAAGAATAGCTATGACAAAGCTAGACAGTATATTAAAAGCAGAGACATCACTTTGCCAATAAAGGTCCATCTAGTCAAAGCTATGATTTTTTCCAGTAGTCATGTATGGATGTGAGAGTTGGACCTTAAAGAAGACTGAGCACTGAATAACTGACACTTTTGAACTGTGGTGCTGGAGAAGACTCCTGAGAGTCTCTTGGACTGTAAAGCAATTAAACCAGTCAATCCTAAAGGAAATCAGTCCTGAATATTCATTGGAAGGACTGATGTTGAAGCTGAAGCTCCAGTACTTTGGCCATCTGATGTGAAGAACTGACTCACTGGAAAAGACCCTGATGCTGGGAAAGCAAAAGGAGAAGCGGGTGAGAGAGGATGAGATGGTTGGATGGCATCACTGACTCAAGGGGACTTGAGTCTGCGCAAACTCAGGGAGATAGTGAAGGACAGAGAAGCCTGGTGTGCTACAGTCCATGGTGTCGCAAAGGGTTGGACATGATTTAGTGACTGAACAACAGCAAAATGATCACATGAGAAGGAAATTATAAGCAAAAAAAAAAATGCATTGGTTGAGGTGTGCCTAAGATTTCTTTGTATTTGCAGGCTGGTGCTCCCAGATCATTTAATTCAGAGTCTTCGCATCTTTGCTTTTCTATCCAACAGCACCCTGTGTGCCACCAAGGGCATCAGTGATGCAGTGAATGTTCTGCTGTTAATCTCTGAAATGTTCTTCCTGGCTACCACCACCTACCATTCTGTGTATATTTAGACTTGTTATTATAGGACAATGAAGGAAAAAGAGAAAAGAAAAGGGAGAGAGGGAGATAGAGTGATGACGGATTTTATCTGTCATTTTTATGCATATATCTTATGTCCAATATCTGATTGCTCTATATCTTTATCTCTTGGGGGTCTATATCTATTGTTTGTCGTTTTTGCTTACTTTCTGCAGCTTCTTTCCTTGTAAGTTTGGTGACTGTTGTTTGTGAGCTTATAAGTGGGGAACAGCGAATGCTTTTCTCTAGAGAGATATACATTTGTTTCCACAGGGCGTCAGGGACTATCCTCCCCTAGACTTGATTGTGGTCTCCTTCAGGGCTCTAAGTTCAAGGTGAAAACCTTGAGTTCACTGTCCCTGTCTTTGGGAGCCCAAAGTCCAGATGGTCAGAGCAGTTAATCAACATTTGCACTGATCGCAAATTTGACACCACATTTCCTGCTTGCTTAATACTCGGGGTTTCAGCTCACTATTTTTGCCTTTTTTTTTTTTTTTTTTTTGCTGTTTGTTTTTAATTCTTGTTTGAAAAGAGGGAGTGCCTTAGAGAATTCCTTCTCCCCTGGGAAGTCAAGCAATACATTTAAAAGATGCAGAATCTAGGGATTTCAGAGTGAAAGAGACCCTTGGTATATTTAGATCATCACGCCAATTGACCTAGTAGATCTTCTGTTGTCTTTGTGTGGTTGACTCATGGTCACGGTGAATGGAATGCTGCAGTGGAACAGCAGATGATGGCCTGATTATTATTATTATTTTTATCCCATGCAGGTGGTATGCAGGAGTCTTGGGGGTCTTTTGTCAGATTTTTGTAGGGTGTCTACTTGGCTCCTTGACCAGCTCCTCTCCACTTTGAAGGGCCTTTCTGTCTGGATTTGCTGACTCACTCTCTTTCTCAGTTTTGCTTCTGACTGAAGGCCAGAGAAGCTCCCTGTGCTGGACTGCCCACCTCTTCAGTGATTTCTTTGCTTCTGTGTCATAAAATCAAGAGCAGAAAGTCACTTCTATGTCCTCGATTGGTTGCTTTGGTACATTTCTTTTCAATTTTCTTCATGAATTTTTTGTTCATTTTGGTTAGTATCTGGAAAATACAATCTGAGATTTTTGCTTACTCTCTCATTTAATCCGGAAGTCTGAAATCTATATTTTTTCACAGCACCTTAGAAGTTGCAGATGGTCTTTAGACCAGAATTGGAAAGTCAAGGGTCACCCATGGCGACCAAGTTAGCATGAATAAGCAGAGAAGGTTATGTACAATTCTGATGTCAGAAAGTCTTTGCCTATCACTGTTTAACTGAAGCACACAAAATGGTGCTAAGCATAATGTGATTTCATACAAGTAAAGTTCAAAAGCAGGCACAATTCAGAATGGCAGCCCCTCAATCATTTAAACAGAAGTACCATAGGCTCATCAATTCCACTTCTGGGAATATTCCCAAAAGGAGTGAAAGCAGGGATTCGAACAGATATGTGTGTATCTGTGTTCATAGAAGCATTATTCACAATATACAAAAGGTAGAAACAACTCAGATGTCCATTATAGTTGATTGGAAAAACAAAACCAGTCTATTTACACAATGGAATGCATTCAGCCTTAAAAAGAAGGAATTCTGACACGTTCTACAGTATGGATGAAGACATTATGGCAAGTGAAATAAGCCAGTTACAAAAAGCTATAGCCTGTATAATCCCACTTACATGGTATACTGAAAATGGTCAATTTCAAAGAGATTTAAAGTGGAATGGTGGTTGCCAGGGAGTAGGAGGAGGTGAGTACAGGGAATTATTGGTTAATAGGGACAGACTTTCAGTGTTGGATGATGAAGAATCTCTGGAAATGGATGGTGGTGATGGTTGCTCAGCCATGTGAGTGTACTGAACTGAATGCCACTGAACTGTACAACAGGGTAAAAACAGAAAATTTGTTTATTTCATTCCAATTTTAAAAAGCAAAAACAACAAATTTATAGTCAGGGAAATCAAGGTAATGGTTATCTTTGAGAGAGAGTGATGGATGGAGGCACAGAGGAGACTTCTGGGGTTTGGGAATCTTCTATATTTGCTCTAGAGGTGATTATAAGAGCATATAGATTTCTTAATAGTCCCTACACTATATATTTGCTGCTGCTGCTGCTAAGTCCCTTCAGTCGTGTCCGACTCTGGGATTTGTGTAATTTAGAGTATGCAACTTTAAAATGTTCTATATACAAATACCATGGAGAATTTTTTTTACTTCCGCAAGCAAAACTTGTTTGGTCCCAGGCAGAGAGGAGTTGGGCTCCATGACATTCACAGCAGTCAAGAAAAGAATCACAGAGCTGGGAAAAGGCAGCCTGCCGTGAACCAGATGGCACTCCTCCACCCTCCAGCCAGAACTGTGTTGAGTAACCACGCCCCCGTCCCGCCCTGTGGAAGTTCACACCCACGTCATAGTCACGCCTCAAGAACACAATTCAGTTTCTCTCATTTTTTTTTGTGAAACTTCTTGTTGTTGCTTGTTGGTTTTTACATTATTGGGGGCTTTATTTTCAGACGTCAAAGCCTGTTAACCTCTGATGCTCCGTGTTCAGGTCACCTCATGCTGGAAACACATCTCATCACTGAGTCCCCCACATGGAGCCCCGAGCCCGAGGGGCATCTTTGCCCACTAAGAAAGAGGGGTGTAACTCTTGTTGGGAATTCTGCTGAGCTGGGAGAGGGAGCTGGGCTGCCAGGTACCAGAGAGCTGATGACAACAGCTGGCAACTGAAAGGGTTAAACTTTCATCACTTACTGAGATGGTGTAAGATGCTATAAGATGGTAGAAGCAAGGCGGTACAACAGGGGAAAGCGCAGACCCTTGTCCTACCTCCACAGGGTCAGATGAATCCTCTCGTTGTTGAGGAAACCAGAACACAAGGCTCCAGCCTTTTTATGGACCTTTGAGTTGGGTGAGGGCAGGTGGAGGGCTTGGAGTTGAGAAGCACAGAGTTCTGAGTAGGGAAGTGTTCTCCAGGTGGCTCCCTTTCCCCCATAAGGAGACCTCCACCCAAGGCCTCAGCTAAGAGGCCTAGGAATGCAAGGATGCAAAAGAGCATGACCGACCGTGGAGGGCCTGAGTCCTCGACCTCTACTCTGCCAGAGCTGGCCCTGCACTGTGTGTGCAAAATCTGGAGTAGGGGTCGGGGGCAGACAGGGACAGCTAATCTGGGGTCAGGGCTGAGAAGCACACATGGATTTTTAACCAGGAGCCGGACTCCTCAGCAGTGCGTCTCTTGCTCTCTCTAGGTGGGAAACGAGGGGGTGGAGGGTCAGACCTTCCCCAAGGAGACAAGATGGAGTTACTCAGGCTCCCTGGAGACATGGAGAGCTCAGCGCCTGTTGCTCTCAGTCCGCAGAGTTCAGTCCAGTGAGACTACCACACCTCGATTTCCTGGAAGGGCCTGTTTCCTCCGTCTAGTGGTCAGGCCTGGGGTGGGCCCTTTGGGGTGGGGTCCCCACCCCCTAGACCACAACAGAGGAGCACAGCGCACGCCTTCTCTGTCCCACAGGACATTCCAGGCATTTGGGCCAGGCCTCTCCTGGTAGGAGAAAAGCAAAGAGCCATCAGGCCAGGAATCCAGTGGCCACAGGTTCCAGCCTTCCTCGCCCTTCTGCCCCAGCCCCTGCCCTGCACCATTTCCCCTCATTTCTCCCCTTTCCTGTCACTCTGTCTCTGCTCAGGAGAGAAGGTACTGTTTCTTGCCAGACTCAGTATGGCTCAGGGAGGACCATCAGCACGTGTCTTTATTTAAAATGTTGTATTTGTTTATCATGTATTTTTAAAACTTTTTTATAATATTGTATTAAAATATCATCTTGGGGACTTCCCTGGTGGTCCAGTGGTTAAGAATCCACCTGCCAATGAAAGGACATGGGTTCAGTCCCTGGTGGGGGAAGATTCCACATGCCACAGAGCAACTAAGCCTGGGCGCCACAGCTACTGAAGCCCGTGCACCCCAGAGCCTGTGCTCCGCAACAAGAGAAGCCACCGCGATGAGAAGCCTGCACACTGCAAGGAAGAATAGCCTCACTCGCCCCAACTAGAGAAAGCCCTTGCACAGCAGTGAAGACTCAGCATCACCAAAAACAAAATAAATGCTTAAAAAAATTATATATATATAAATATATTTTTAAAGATAAATAAAACTATCATATTGATTACTGAGGATTTGGGTGCCACCTGAAGTTTTGAGCCCAAGGGGATGCCTTCCTCTTGGCCCTGCTGTGCTCAGGGGCCACTCACCATTCACTCATTCATTCATTCATCTGTCCCACACACAGTTGTTAAGGGCCCCATCTGTGCCAGGGGGCATGCTGGGTACTGAGGAGAGAAAAGGAGCTCACAGGACAGTGTTGGAGAAAGACAGCTGTGAGCCCCAAGACTTGTGGGACAGTGGAGGAGGTGAGGTACAAGGCAAAGGGGCCCCAGGGGGAGCGAAATTGTACCGGCTAACACCTGGGGGTCTCTGGTACCAGGCTTTGAGCTAAGGTCTTGCCCTGTGACATTTCAATGGCCCTTTGATATTTGCAGATGCTTGTAAGTCAGGAGGTGGATCCTGAGCCCTGGTGAAGTTACATGCAGGTAATTTGCAGAAGATCTCACCCTGAGCAGGTGGCGATGGGAGGCCAGGTCCCTGTGGCTCTGAGCTCTCACCTGCTCTGGGTGTTGCAGCCCCTCCCCCCGCACCCCCCCCCCCAGGGGTGTCTGGGAAGGCTGCATGAAGGAATTTCGCACTGAGCAGAGAGAGAACACCTGGAAGTTTCTAGGGAGACCGCATAGAAAAGATTGGAGTATTTCTAGAAGAAGGAGCAATATTGGCAAAGCCAGAAAGGCTCAGAATAAAGCTTCACATCTTGGTGTCCACAATTCTGGGAAGCCAGGCAATCTTGTGAAGAGGCACTCGTACAGAAAGAGGCCGGGGCTTGCTGCTTCCTCTTTCTGCTTCTCTGTTTCCTAACGTCAGCATAAATAGGAAGCCTGAGAGGCTCGCTGACTGCCTCCGGGAGACACCACAGAAGGGCCGTCTGTCCCAGCACAAAGAGGTACGTGTGGGCTTCGGGGCAGGCTGAAGGGCGGGGTCGGGAGCAGGGGCGTGTGGCAGTCTGGGATGGGAAGGACAGGGAGAGCCTGAGGGTGTTGAGTGGGCAAGTGTGCCCCAGGGACTTGGGAGGTTAGGGCTTGGCCTTTTGGGAAAATCTGAACCCAGACTCCTGGGCAGCCAGTGGACGAGGAGACAGACATCAGGGGCCGACCAGCCTAGGTGTTGGGGGAAGGGCTTTGGGGTCCAGTCCTCACTGGTGGATCCAAGTGTCCTGTCAGCGGGGAAGATGCCTGGGACGGCAGAGAGTTCAGGCCTGGGAGTCACACAGCTGTGTACTGTTGTCTTTACTTTGTCACTAAGGTGTCACTAAAGGGTTGGTGGCAGTGGTGATATCCTGTCCCGGGCTTCTGTCTCATGTCTGGAACAGGGGAGTGCCGATAGTCTCTGACATCCTGGTTTAGAAAAAGTCTGTGCGTGCATGCACACGCACACACATTCGTGTGCGTGCAGACACATGTGTGAATGTCCACGGGGATGCAGAGATCCTGGAGGCAGATGATGAAGCCAGCAACCTTGTTGTGCTCAGACCTAGACTGGTGTGGGTTGAGAAGCTCATGTCAGAAGATAAGAAGGGAGCAGGTTCCCTACTTACTTAGAGACACGTCTTCCGCCCTCCAAGAATGTTTTCTTTATGGTTGTACTCTGCCCTGACCACTGTCGATTAGCTGGGTTTGGGCCCAGCTGTGGATGCCTGCTACTGAAGTGAGTTGGCTAGGTGGTGGGCATCTGGGGGTGTTTTCGTCCAGGTGTGCACTTGCCCTGTGGATGGGAAGGCAGGTGTTTCTCTGGGTCCCCACTGAGATAAGAGCCTGAGGGGGCTTGCCAGGCAGCCCGCAGCAACAAACTGCAAATGTGCAATGTTTAGTCTTTAGACACCTCGCTGTTACATTTTTGTATAAAGATTCTAATTTTCTCTGCTTATGATCTTGCTTTCTAACGGTTTAATAACAAGTAAAATCTGTCCTGCTAATTTTGGGTCACCCTTTTTTTCATTCATTAGTTTTATTTATGTTGTGCTATATCCACTAACATCACAGGATACTTCTTGAGTTCTTTAACGAATGTATTTAATATTAAACAAGTGAACCCATGGATCTATGCTTTGCTAAAAATGTAAAAATTGGGAGTACGTTAAAGTGATTATAACATACATGTTGTCCTGTGGCTTAGTTTTCCACTTAGTATTACATTTTGGACAACATTCTGTAATAAGATGTAGAGATCTGACTCATTAATTAGCCCTAAGAGATACATGACATTTATCAGTTTAGGAGTTACTGAAAGAGCATGATGGGGTCTGGCTGCTTGCCATTCAAAAGCCAATAAGCAGGCCAGGTTGGTGGAAAGGAAAGTTTGCTTTATTTCAGATGCTGGCAACTGTGATGGCAGGGCGTTGTGGATGTCTGTCCAAAGGTCAGCTCCCCACACTGGCAACCAGTGAGGCAAGAGTTTTTACAAACAGAAGGTGGGGATGGGGCTACATACAGAAAAGCACAATCAGCTCTGACAGTCATCTTCAAATGGGTCATGGTGATCTGACCAGTGTCATCGTTATTGTGTTAGATACAGTTAACCTTCAGTTTCAGGGTCCATTTGTTCCCATTTCTTTGGGGCCAGTTCTCAGAATCGTGGCAGCTGATGTCGTGAGTACAGTGGTGGTCATGTAGTTAACTTCTCCATCTTGTTGTCTTAGTATCTCCAAGACAGCTCACAGGATATGGCTCAGAATATTATCTATAGCCCTCGAGAAAGCAGTAAAGATCCTTGACTATGCTTAATGATTACATTATTATTATTTGGTCTCTTTCGACCATTTTCCTTTGTTTCTGTATTTCTCACTTTTCTGATTAAACTTATTCTTTAACTAAAGTTTTCCACAGACAAAAGGCAGGCAGAGGACGCGGTGGGGTGGAGGGTGGGCAAGAACCAGGGGGTCCTGCTCCATTTCATAGGTGCACCACAATTTGCCCGATTGATCGTGGTGCACCTAGACACTTGTTAGATACTGGGTGGTTTCCAGTTTTCCACACCTGAGAAAGTCTTCCTACAGCCCAGATTCCTAGAAGCAGAATTGCTGGGCAAGAGACTGCACATTTGAAATAATAGTAGATATTGTCAAACCATCTTCAAAGTAGCTGAACTAACATACATCCCATGGCAGTGCATAAAAAGGCTGGTTTCTCCTTAAGGAAACAGTCCATCTTTTAGTTGTGTCCAGTGTAATGGATAAAAATTACCTGGTTCTCACTTGGATTTTTCCTTTCCCTGGTGAAAGGTGAAGTTGTGCATCTTCCATGTGTTGAAAGGCCATTGGGATTCAGTTTGTAATGTGCATGGAAATGTCCTTTACATTTCTTAATGGGTTGGTTGTCTTTTATGTATTGAGTATTAATACATTTGGAGCATTTTAGGAGTGTTCCATTTATTACGTGAATGAACCATTTATTGACATATGTTGAAAATATGTCTTTCGGATTACTAGTCTATTTTCTCTTTGGTGTGTTTAAAGATACCTTGCATTGTATAAAAATATATTCATTGCTTTTAAGTCAAATCTGTCATTATTTTGTATTTCAGGCTTTCTGGATTCGGTGTCTTATTCAATCCCTGAGATTAAAGAAATATTTTAGAGCTTTTACCATTTTTAGCTTTGACATTTAAATCTTTAATCCATTTAGAATTTGGAGGTGTGGGTAATAAGTAATCATCTAACTTTTAAAAAAATGATTAGTTGGTTGTTTCAATATCATTAATTTTGAGTGTGCAAACCATGGGTTCTCTGTGATTTGAAATTCTATTATTACTTCCAATTCCTAAGTAGTTCTATTCCTTAACATTTTCTGTTCCATCTGTCTACTATTATACTCATCGTTTTTCTAACCAGTAGAGCAAGTCCCTCATGTTGGATTTGTTATCATCTAGAATCAGTTTGTTAAGCCAGTTGAAAATCTTTCTGGAGTCTTACTTTGGATTGTCTTGAATTTGCAGATTACTTGGGGGAAGGCTGATTCCCAAATAGAGGTCATAACAACAGCAGGCAGTCTTCTACTTTAAAGCAGAAGGTACTGACATTTCTGTTGACTCTAATGTTACTGAAGTGTTCTAGTACATATCCAGAAATGCCAACGTTCTTTTCAATTCCTCATTTACCAAGGTTTATTTCTTTGTCTCATCACGAATGGCTTTTGTATTATCAAATATTTACGGGCATCTGTTGAGATAAGCTTATCTTTTTCTCATTTTAATCTGTCTGTTGACCTTTTTCTATTAATCACAAATAGAGTTGATGCATTCTTCTTTTTAAAGTCTTCATCAGGTTGTCCTATGAAATTGTTTTTTCTGGAGTGAATTTGTGCTTTTTTTTACCTTTTCCAATTGCTATTTTTATCATTAAATTTCTGCATGAGTTTGAGAATTTTGGTGAGCATGTTTATTTTATTTTGAGCGAGAAGGCATTTGGCTTTTCTCTCCTCTTCTTCCCTCTCCTCGTTCTTCTTTCCCCCTTCCTGTCATCCTCTGGTTTCCATGCTTAATCCTCACTCATAGTGATCTTTAACCCTTACATTTTAAACACATATATTTATATTTAACTTATATTTTCCATCAGCATTTGGGCTTACTCAGAATATATGTAGTCCTCCAAAACAAGGCAAGATCCTTAGCAAGTTTTCGGTTCATCTCTGCTTTTTACCTGTAACCTCACAGCCAACACTTGTGTTAAAATGATCTCAGTTTTATTTCAGTGTTGTTACTGTGTATTTATTTATTTTTACTTTGAAAATTAGAGTTGCTCCATTGTGTTGGACTCTTTGCGACTCCAGGGACTGTAGCCTACCACGGTCCTCCACCCATGTGATTTTCCAGGCAAGAGTACTGGAGTGGGTTGCCATTTCCTCTCCAGAGGATCTTCCTGACCCAGGGATTGAACCCGGGCCCCCTCATTGTAGACAGACGCTTTTCTGTCTGAGCCACCAGGGAAGTCAGTAACAATATTTCTTAACAGTAAGTCCTATTGGTTTCTTTTTTCAAAATTGATTCCAGTATCATGTGCTATCTCTCTTTTTTGGAACTTTTATTTTTTTTCTGAAATATTTGCTAGAATAACTCTCTTTAAAAAGATCTGGAAAGCTTTTTTTGTCCTTACATTTCCAAAATATTATGATTTTTCCCCCTTGAATTTCAAAGTAAGCTAGACTTTTTATATTTCTAGGTTCAAACATATTTTCTTCTCAGTATTTTCAAGACATTACTATCTATTTAGCGTCCTGTGTTACTTGTTAGAGGACTTTGCAAACCCAATCTTTTTTCACTGAAAATAACTTATTTGTTTACTTCTGGAAGCTATTAGGATTACCTTTTATTCTCTGATGACCAAAAGTTTATTAGCATGTGACTGAGTATGGTGCTATTAAAAATGAGTTTTGCTTTTAACTTAGTAGATTATTGCCTGATTTAAAGCCCTGTGAATTTTTCTTCTATTTGCAATTGTATCTCTTTGGTTGCACATGGAAGACCCCCAAATAACAGTAGCATAATACTATATAAGTTTATTTTTTCCCTCCCATGAAAGATGTCCAGAGGTAGGCAGACTCAGACTGTATGGCTGGTCCACAGTGAGAAGAGGGATCGAGGTTCCTCTTTTTCTGTTACATATGATTTCTACACTCAAGAGAACCTTATTATTCAAAATGACTGCTGGAAATCCAGGCATCACTGCAAACTGGAGAAAGGAAAAAAAGCAGAAGGGCAAAAATAGATTCCTCCTACCTGAGCCACTTCCTTTAAGCAACTTTTTTTGAAAGACACACCCAATGATTCTACTCACATCTTCTTGGACAACATTTAGTCACATGACCACACCTAGCAATAGGAGAGTGTAAGAAATAAAATCTTTTATTCTGGCAGCAAGAAACCTAGGTAAAACCTAACCTTTTGTTACCAAGGGGAAAGGGGACAGCCAGGTAACCGGCACCGCCTGCTGTCCCTGCCCTCATTTCTCTGTCTTCTGCTTCTAGATGTTGGAACTCTTGATTTTCTTTCCGAGGCCTCAATTTTTCTCTAAGAATTTTCATTTCCTAGCCTATTTGCTGTCTTCAATATCTACCTTTGTAACATGACAGTTTATAGTGTTAATTCTGATTTGGCCCATTATTGAGTCATGGTGTGTGTTTGTTTTATGGATTTCTTCAATAAAACTTCAATAAAATCTCAACCACCTTCAAATGCTAAGAACTCTGTTTATTTGTTCTTTGCATAGCAATCTGTTCTTAAACGGCCACGATTTCTCAAATCTCTCTGAGCATGCTACTTAAGATGTTTTAACATTTTGTTTTGGTTTTGCACAGACGTCTGTGCATATCTATAGAAGTGTCTGTTGGGTCAGTATATGTCAGAATAGATATGTACGACACCAGTAATTGGGAAATACAGCACTATGCTACTCACTATTCTAACTGGTTAAGAACACAAATTCTAAAGCCAATCTCCGGTGCTACAGTCTCAGCCTTTTCCTTTCTGCTGTATCATCATGGACCTATACCAGTTTCCTCATCTACAAAGTGGCGATTTTAACCTACACATTGATGTGTTAATATCTGTACAGCCTTTTGAACAGTGGCCAGATGAAGTGTTTTGTAATTGTTAGCCACTAATACGAATTCTCTGCATGTGGTCTTTTACGCTTGTGTCCTTGGACGCCATCAATTTGTTTGAACTATTTATAGCATAAAGGTAGTCGCTTGTTCTCCATACTTCTGGCACAAACATTTATTTTTCACTTTGTCCTTTGCTTTGTGGTTCAGTTATTTTTATAAAACACTGAAGTGTTCACTTTTATGCACTTTTATTTTTCAGCCTTTGTCTTTGATTTCTTCTAGTGCTTTGAAGCTTAAATAGTTCAAAGATACCTACTTGTACAGTTTGCAAGTTGCATAGGATTTAACTGCCTATATTTAAAATTTTCATTGATTTGATACATGGGGAATGGTGTAAGGTAGGGATTTAGGCTGCTACGTTTTATGTTGTTATTCAGTTATTTCAACACTTTTTATTATTCCATCACTTAATACTTATTTGTGGTTCCTCTTCATCACATAGTACAGTCCCTGGTGAAATACAGTTCATCTAATCAGTATGTTCACTGATTTGTTGTGTGTGTGCATGCATGTGTGTGCATGTGTGAAAATCCATTACTTTACTTATCAGATCTTTATAATAAATTTTGGTATTGAGTGGAAACTCATTATTTTGTTGAACTATAGTTGATTTATAATATTTAATAGGTTTCAAGTGTAAAGCAAAGTGATTTGGTTATACATATATATGTATCTGTATTTGTTTTACTTTTGATTCTTTCCCATTGTAGTTTATTATAAACATAGTTTATTTATAATAGTTTATTATCGAATACAGTTCTCTGTACTGTACAGTTAGTCCTTGTTGTTTATGTATTTTGTATATGGTGCATCTATTAACCCCATACTCCTAATTTACCCCTCCCCGCTTTCCATTTGGTAACCAAAAGTTTATTTTCTATTGGTGCTTACTCACTCAGTCGTGTCTGACTCTTTGCAATCCTCTGGACTTCCCACCAGGTGCCTCTGTCCATGGAATTTTCTAGGCAAGAATACTGGGGTGGGTTTTCATTTCCTCCTCCAGGGGATCTTCCCAACCCAGGGATCAAACCGATGTCTCCTGCATTGCAGACAGATTCTTTAACTGTGAGCCATCGAGGAAGACCCATTTTCCTATGAGACTTCTTAGTTTTAAAGTCTTATTAACTGTCCTCACACATATCTTTTCCCTTGTGAATTCCTGCCAAAAAGAAAGAAAATCTTGTTAAGTTTTGATTAGAGTTGTGTTAAACTTATAACTGACTTTCAGAAGAATTAAGCTCTTTACAAGTGAGGAATTTGCATTTGTGGTAAGAGCCAAAGAGAAACTCTGAGTTTTCAGCTGAGTTCCAGGTAGGCAGAGCAAGCTGCATCAGCTCAGGCAGACTCTCCTTTGCCTGCCAAGGCACTGCTCCCCTGCAGGAGCTAAAATACTCTCCCCCAGCCCCAGACAAACCCACTCTTCCTTCCCAGGCACTTTTTGGACTAACCACCCCACAAAGATCATCAAGTTTGGTTCTCCCTCATGATCTCATGTGAGATACATCGGGTTGGGCCCATTTTACAGGTTTGGAGAGTGAGGTTCAGAGGGCACTGATAAGTCAGCCCAGGCCACCAGCACAGGAGGGACAGGGCCTGTTTTGAAAGTCAGTTTGGCTGAGCCTAGAGCCGTGCTTTTCCCAGCAACAGAGCTTCTGGTATATGTGTCTGTGCAGCTTGAGTGAAGTTTTCGACAATTTTACAGACAGAAAAGGAGTCATGGTCCTCTCTGTTCTACTTTCCTGGTACTTCCCGGGGGCTGGATGAAATGAAATGAGGAAATCCCCAACCTTCTGCAGAAAAAAAAGGGAACTGGCATTTCAGGGGGTAGTGTGGGAGGAATGAGGTAAATGGAACAAGGTGGGGAGAGCACCAGGCTCGTGTGTGTGTGTGTGTGTGTGTGTGTGTGTGCGCGCGCGTGCGCGCGTGAGTGCGCATGTGTGTGTGTGGTGAGGGTGTGTGCATGTGCTCACTCCCACAGGGGGATCACACCCCAACACCCAGTGACTCCCCCGGGTCAGTACCTGATGGGGGAAAAAATCAAATACCAGGCTTCCCTCTTGAATGTTCTCATTACCAGGGCAGTGTGGCTCAGTGGGAACCCACATCTGCCCAGGCCACTAAGTGCATCTCCTTCACGGTCACATCCCGGGCACTGAGATGAGGAGCAGGGACTGTCCCAGGGGCCAGGCTGAGGCAGCAGTGGGGCTGCAGCCAGGCAGCAAGGCCGCTCCGGGGTCCGCCCTACCACGTGGGCCAAGTCTCATGGGCTGACGATTCCTTCCGCAGGCCTGGAGGAGGCAGGATCCCGGAGAGAGGAGGATTCCCAAGAGCTGATGACATGGGTCTAGCCCAGCCTCCAGCAGGGGAGGAGCACAAGACTCCAGGACAGTGAGGAGCCCACACCTTGCCCAGACCTGGACCTACCGGAGCGGGCCACCTGTTCTCCAGAGCTGAATCACGAGATGACGCTGACCCGCGGGCTGCTCCCCTTGGCTCTGCTGGCGCTCTGCTGGGGACTCAGCACAACAGGGGCTGAAGGTGAGCCGGATCACCCCCACCCCCTCTCACTGCCGGGCCACAGAACCCAGACCCCCAGCCTTCCGTCCTCCCCACCATCTCTTCTCTCTCCTGATTTTCCCTGGAGGCCTCCCTTCCCTCCCCCTACACTTCCGCTCATTCTTCTCTGGTCTCCTGTAAAAACCCTCTCTGGTTGTGCGGCTTCTCTGTCCACATTTCCCAGTGTAGCATTCCAGACCTCTAACCTCCTGGCTGGCCATTCCAGTCCTTTGTCTGACCTTGCGTCCCCCCCAGACACTCAGCACCTGGAGGTCTTGACCAGTTCCCACCTCTGTACCTTTGCTCCTGGGGACCCTCAGCCAGGGTGTGGTGGGGGGTGTCTCTCCTCTTGCCTCAAGGCCCTGCTGAGACACACCCCAACCCCGGGCTCCTCAGGCCACTGACCACCCTCTCCAAGGGCTCCCAAAGAACTCAGCTCCCCTGATAACCCTGGGAACCACACTCCACTTTCCAAGCATCAGGCCTAGTGGGGCCTGATCCAAGAGCAGGGCGGGGAGGTCCCAGAGTAGGGCCCTTAGGGGCGGGTTTGTGCCTCTGCTCCCAGGCTGCGCCTACCTGGGGGCCCAGGGGCAGGGCCTGTGTCTGACGCATGTGCCCACCTGTAGTGGGAGGGACTCTGTTCCTCCAGGAGCAGGGCAAGGCAGGGGCTCAGGACACATGCTCTGAATCAACTAGAATATTGTGTTTTTCCCTACAGGAGGGTCCACAGCTGGCTCCCTTACACCTGCACACTTGCAGAGACAGCCGCCTCTGCCCCTGCCAAGGCCCCTGGGGACCTTTGCCTGGGCTCTAGGAGCCTCTACATGACTCTGGGAGACTTCTCTGCAGTGCTATGCACCCAGGAGTTGGTGACAAGGGGGAAGGTGTGACCCTCTTTCTGCTTTCCTCCCTGGCAGGGACTATCCCGCTGGAGACCCTGAGCTGCCACAATGACTACACCAGCCGCATCATCTGCAGGTGGGCGGACACCCAGGATGCCCAGCAACTGGTCAACGTGACCCTCTACCGCAGGCCCAAGGAGTGAGTGAGGCAGGGCCCAGGGTTGGAGGGCAGCGAGGGGCGCTGCTGTGTGGGCAGTGCCAGGGGTTTGGGGCTGGACAGAAGGTAGGGATGGGAAACTCCTGCCCAGGAGCTCCTGATTCATCAGGCAGCCTGCCGGGTCCAGGGGCTTGTGTCTGACATCCGGTTTGGGGGAAGAACCTCTGATGTTTATATTGTTGATGATGGTGATAATCTCTTATTTTGTCACAATTGAACAAAATCAGTCGGCAGAAGTCAATTTTGGTTCGTCCTCCTTATGAGGTGGACAGGACAGGGACATGATGCCCAATTCACAGATGGAGAAACTGAGGCTGCAGAGGTGAGGTCTCTCCCCCTGGCCACACAGTGGGTTCAAGGCCTTAGCAGGACCAGTGTCCTGTGTCCAGCCTGCAAGGCTAAGCACCATGTCTCCCCCAGGCCCTGCTGCCTCCGGAGTGGGGGCTTCTCCTCTTGCCTCACCTAGTCTCCAGGGCATAGCCCATTTGGGAAGGTACTCCCACCATTCTGGGATCCGGTGATAGTCTAACTCACCATAATGGAAGTAATTAAACAGCCGGCATCACAGGGTCTGGGGAGACCCCTGATGACCTCCCCTAGGAAGAAGGGCTTTCGCTCCACAGCATCATCACCCCTGCACTCTCTCCCTTGCTCTCCCCAGAGCCTCCGTCCTCCTTGTCCACTGCCCCCAACCCCACCCTCAGCTGTGGCCTGCCTCCTCCTGCACTGGGACAGCAGACACCCCCGGAAGAGAAGCTTCCCAGTGCCTCCCCCCACCATGGCCTTCCACCTCCCTGGATACTCCCTGCAGTGATTGCCTGTCCCAGGCCTGTCTGAGGCCAGAGCCGGGGTCCCACCTGGTCTTGCTGCTCAAGGACATCACTGCCATCCCAATCTCCACTGTCCCCATGCTGTTGAGGGACACTGTCCCGGGATCCACTTACAGATGCCAACCAGACTGCAGCTCAGGGCCTCGCGAGTCCAGGCTCCTAGCCTGGCTGTCCATTCTCTGCTTCCTCTGAGGGAACCTCCTCTAAAGAGTGGTCTGGAGCCCTGTTTCCAGTGCCTCTCAGGTACTTCCTCCAAAGCCCGCTCTCCCAGGACTCTGCTGCCCCCAGCAGGCCATTTAAACTGCTCCCGCTGGAGTCAGTGATGCCCACTTGGTGTAAAGCAGTGGTTAGTCCTGGCCTTCTCCCCACACACCCACAGGCAGCACCTGACAAGGACTGGCTGGGCCTAAGCACGAGGCACTGTGGCACCTCCCTCCTTGAGCCTGGCCAGCACCCGGGTCCTTCCCCATGTCCCCCTGGCCTGCCCTTTTCTGTCTCCTAGTCTGTTCCCTCCTCTGAAGGGGATGATGTCCCAGGGCTCTTGGACCTCCATTCTCTTGCATCTGGATCCAGTGGCAGAGATCCAGCCCCAGACTATGGCTCTGATCCAGACATGCTCTCTCCAGCCTGGACCTTTCCCCAAGTTCGAGAACCATAGGTGCACTTGCCTCTCCACATTGTCCCGTATAGTCTTTAACTTCAAGTGTCCTAAACAAGTTCCTGCTCTGCCTCCCAAAGACAGCCCCTTTGCTAGATTCCCATCTCAGTTCACCAAAGGGGAGCTTCCAGGGGCTCAAGCCAGACAAATGGGGGCAGTCTTTTAGTTTTTGCTTTTCAGTCTCCTTTCCCTTCTTTCCTTCTTCACCGCAGCATCCAATCCATCAGCCAATGTGATCTACTTCATCTTCAAATAGATAGTTAATCTGGCTAACACCTGATTCAAACCACTTCTTATCACTGAGATAGTCCAGAAGCCTCCTAACTTGTCCCTCTGCTTCCAGTATTGCCACCTCCCCCCCAACCCAACTCAATCTATCTACAGCTCAGCAGCCACAGGAATCCTTTCAAAGTGTGCATCAAAACATCACTCCTTTGCCCATAACTCTCAATTTTCCTCACTTCCAGTGAATTCAAAATTCCTTACATTCCTTTTAAGCACTGACCTTCTGTAACCTCACTCTGCTCGGCTCCTGGACCTCCCACCCTCACATCTCTACTCTGCACGCACTGTTAATTGCCTAGTCACACAACATCCCAAACTTATGCCTACCCCAGGACCTTTGCACATTTTCCTTGAAATCCTCTTTCCCCAGATTTGGCATGGCTCCCTCCCTGATCTTCAAGTTTCTGCTCAGATGTCACCTTCTCCAAGAGGTCTTCCCTGCTTCCTTTATTTCAAATTGTATCCCCAGGCCAGCCCTTCTGGCCTGCTCACACCTCTTTCCTTCCTGACTTGTCTATGTACACTTTTCTCCATTTGACATGTGACATCTTTCCTTCATTGTTTTGTGTATGTCTGCCTCTGTTAGGATGTCTGCACTGTAGACAGGGATTTGCATGTGTTTTGTTTCCTGCCAGGCTCCCTGGTACTAAACAAAGCCTTCCACGTAGGAACCACCCATTAATATTTGTGAGTGAGTGATTCTTCTCTCTGGGCTAACCTTGTCCTCTCCTGGCAGGGACCATCCACAGCGAGTGTCCTGCAATCTTAGTGATGACAAGTCCTGGTTAAACAGCCCTTGTCCTGGCTGTGTACCCAGAAAATGTGTTATTCCTTACCGAAACTTTGTCCTTGCCGACTATGACTACTTCTCATTCCAACCGGACCAGCCTCTGGTTACTGAGCTCACCGTTGATCTGAGTCAGCATGGTAAGGCCTGGCATCCCTGGCCAAGCGTAGTCCCCCGTGAGGACAGGGAACCCTAGAGTGTCCACAAGCTGCTGGCCTACTTGGGGAGGCAGATGTGGAAACATCTAATCCTCCAGGGTTGTAAGGACCATATGAAGGGTGTGATGGGCCAGGAACAAGGGATTCTGCCTTGGGGAGAGGACCCAAGAAGTTTCCAGAGAAGGATACACGTCTGCTGGGTACTGAGAGGTGCAGGATGACCCTGGGCAGAGGAACTAGTAAAGTGTGGACTGAAGAGGGAGTTATAAGAGTCACAGTGCCCTCTGCTGGTGGCCACACAGGCCACCTCGTGGACCGTGGGGACAGAAGGAAGCTAGCTCCCTTTGGAGTTTAATTTGAGCACCTTTTATGGAGTTTATGTTCTGAGGCCTAGGAATCTGCACAGCT
Organism: Redunca redunca; assembly: GCA_006410935.1. Classification (NCBI taxonomy): domain Eukaryota; kingdom Metazoa; phylum Chordata; class Mammalia; order Artiodactyla; family Bovidae; genus Redunca; species Redunca redunca. The sequence continues at coordinate 179,553 of SJYQ01093169.1, forward strand.
TTGTTCTTGTTCACGCTGAATCCCCACGATTTAGCAGAAGGCAGTCTGAGGTCCACGGAGAAGAGGGGTCTGTCCAAGGTCACTCAGCCAGTGGGAGCAGTGCCTGGCCTGGGACCCAGGCCTATCCACACATGGGCCACAGAGGACCTTCACCTCCTGCATAGTCATCCAGCCCCTTAGGGACCCTTTCCTTCCTGTCCCTCCAGTGCAGCCCCCCACACCCAAGGACCTCAGCATCACAGCTACCAGGGAGAGTCTCCTGCTGTCCTGGAGGATAGCCCATGAGGGTTTCCAGAGCCACTGGCTGTCCAGCCTGGAGTTTGAGGTGGTCTACAAGCGGCTTCAGGACTCCTGGGAGGTAAGGAGCCCACCAACTGTGCCCCAAACCCACAGGTACCTGGCCCAGCCGGCCCTGCTCCAACAGTCCCTCTCCCCTCCAGGATGCCCACACCATCCACTCCACGTCCCCCCAGGCCATCTTGGAGCTAAAGCACCTCCTTCCCAGCAGCACCTACGTGGCCCGAGTGTGCACCAGGCTGGCCCCAGGCTCGGGGCTCTCAGGACGACCCAGCCAGTGGAGCCAGGAGGTTTCCTGGAACTCCCCGCCAGGTAACAGAGTTGGGACAATGCCCCCTTGTGGAAAGGGGAGCTCATTACAGCTCCAGGACAGGAGTCCAGCATCCACATGACAGGATCCTCGGGTGCTCTGTGTTCAGAGTGACTTCTGTGGGCCCACCCTGTCCCTACTGTGACTCTGCAGAGGCAGCGACTGCATCTGACTCACCCCCAGACCCCAGTTTGCTATCCACGTTCTGTGGAGGAACAATTACAATTTAATCACAATGGCATATGGGCAGCTGTGTTTTCGTGAGGGCTGCATGACATGTGGACACACCAACATGACGGTGTTATTTAATAAATCCCCAAACCCCGAGGCTGAGATGTCCTCCCCATTTTGCACAGGGGGTGTGAAGTTTCACAGAATTCACCCTCTGACCTGAGGTCACACGGCTGGCAGGCAGGCTGAGTTTAACCCCTGATGTTTTTGGCCCCACAATCTCTCTGTGACCAGTTTCATGGTGAGCCCATTGAAGGCTAGAAATGAATGAATGAGGACTGAAGGAGGGTTTGTTCTCCCTCCCAGGGTATGAGGCCCAGCCTCAGAACCTCCAGTGCTTCTTTGACGGGGCTGCCCTGCTTACCTGCACCTGGGAAGTGAGGTCCGAGGTAACCCAGTCCGTCTCTTTCACCCTCTTCTACAAGACCGGCCCCAATGCACGGTGAGTGTTCCCTGCCTTTGTCCCCCCCACTCCTCTAAGCCTCACCCTCTCCAGGCCTCCTCCTGCCCCTGGAACCCAGCAGAAGCCACCGCTCCCCCTGAGGTCTCGTCCCTCACATGGCCCTGTCTCCCCCTGCCCTGACCTCTGCCGTGATCCTCAGGGAGGAAGAATGCTCTCCCGTGCAGAAGGAGACTGGCAGCCCCTACATCCGGCACCGATGCCAGATTCCTGTGCCTGACCCCAGGAACTACAGCCAGTATATCGTCTCTGTTCGACCAAAGATAGAAGAGAAACTTATAAAGAGCTCAGACAACAGTGAGTTTGCCCCTAGCCTTCTGTGTGGAGCATCTCCCAACAGCACTGTTTCGTTCCTCATGGTCCAGACTTCATGTATGTCAATTTCAATGAAATACCCCAGGGAGCCAAATGGAACAAAAATGATTCCAGGCTATCCTGGAAGCTCTCAAGAAGCAATAATGCAACAATGACAAATAACATGAAGGAAGATGCAACTGATATTCCTCAAGAATATCAGTATTAAAAAACCTTTGATCTCAGTCTTTTAGCTCTATCTTCCCTGGTGGCTCAGATGGTAAAGACTCTGCCTGCAAAGCAGGAAACCCTGGCTCAGTCCCTGTGTTAGGAAGATCCCCTGGAGAAGGGAATGGCTACTAACTCCAGTGTTCTTGCCAGGAGAATTCCATGGACAGAGAAGCCTGGCGGGCTATAGTCCATGGGGTCACAAAGAGTCAGACACGACTGAGCAACTAACACTTTCACTTTATTTTCCCCTCCAACTTCTCAGTTGCTCAAAAGTTCCTACTTCTGCCCACAACCTCCTGGTCTTCCCACCGATTTTTCCCTTTCTTTCCCAGATTGGATTTTTCTTTTTTAAGTTTCCAAAGTCCTCCTCAGACTGATATTTATCTTCAGAGTTAATAATAATTCATCTGTGATTTACTTCTTATGTTGGGTACTGATGCTGCTAAGTCACTTCAGTCAAGTCCCTCTGTGCGACCCCACAGATGGCAGCCCACCAGGCTCCCCCATCCCTAGGATTCTCTAGGCAAGAACACTGAAGTGGGTTGCCATTTCCTTCTCCAATGCATGAAAGTGAAAAGGGAAAGTGAAGTTGCTCAGTCATGTCCAACCCTCAGTGAGCCCATGGACTGCAGCCTTCCAGGCTCCTCCGTCCACAGGATTTTCCAGGCAAGAGTACTGGAGTGGGGTGCCATACCAGGGGCTATGCAAATGGACTGTGGTTCCTTGCAGGTTAAGCTCCCCAGTTCCTGTTACATAGCGAGGACCTCATGCAGAGGAAACTCCTGCATTGCTTCTCGATGATCAAGTTCTTCCCAATCTCTAGTGTGTGTCAGGGACAGCAGCTGATTTGTCTTAGTTACCTGGGTTTAAATCCGCTACTTATTGTTTGGGATCTTCCAGATTGCAATCTTTGTCTCTACCACTTGATAGCTGCCTGTCCTTGGAAAGTTACCTAATCACTGTGGGGCTCAATTGTTTGTCTGAGAAGTGGACAGATTCAGAGTACTTACCACATCCAGTTGTTGTTATAATTGAGTGAAATTATTCGTATAAATTTAGCATGTATAATAATGCTTAGAACAGTGTCAGTACTCTAGATTAGAATAAATTAATAGTACATTTACTTCTATTTAGATACTAGGGGTAACCCATACTTTTGGTCACCTCACCACAAAACAAGCGTATATTAACATCTACCAAGAGAAGGGCATTTCAGATCAAAATAGATGACATGGTGAAACAGGGGTGCAAAGACCCTAAGATGGGTGGGACCTGGGGTCCTGGGTTAATGGAGAGCGTACCTGTGATGAGCACGGAACACAAGAAATGTTCCACTGGAGGAATATTAGAAACAATATGCCTTAAAAGTTTTTCTCCCTCCAGTCCAGATGGCTCCCCCAACCCTCAACGTGACCAAGGGCAGAGATGGCTACATCCTGCACTGGAAAGAAGAAAAAATGAGCTACTCACACATAGCTTGCATCTTCCAGGTCCAGTACAAGAAAGAAGGAGCCTCATGGGAGGTGAGAGCCTGTGCCCAGGGAGGGACCTGGAGGGGAGGAAAGGGCAACGAGACAACACTTGGGAAAAAGTCACCTGCCAGATGCCTGGCTCCCAGCACGTGACCGGCCTCAGAGAGCCACTGGGACTTAGCGGTCCCTCCAATGAGCAGTCTCATTGTCTCTTCCTTTGGTGAAGAAACTGAGACTCACAGAGACGATGTGAACTTGGCCAAAATGTACACATGACCCTGAGTTGCAAAGGGGGAATAGACATCAGGAGGGGGAGGGCTGAGAGGCAGCTGGAGGATGGGTTTTCAAAAGTCATAAGGTGACACTTCTTCATAAGAATCTCATCCAGAATGCAAATGCGCAGATGCTAAGAGCAGAACAGCTCCCGGGGAGGCCGGCAGGGCCTCAGCCTGGGGCTCAGTGTCTGGCCCCGGCCTGCAGGCAGCCGCTGGGGCCTGTGGACAGAACCTGGGGCTCCACAGAGGGCAGATCAGAAACCTCAGAGCCAGCCCCAGAATTTTCTGCTGGAAATGGGGAAACTGAAGCCAGGAGGAAGTGGGTTAGTGGTGGAGCTGGGAGTGGTCCTTGGGCTCCTGAACATCTGTTTGATGGTCCAAGTTTTGGTCACCCTGCACCATACTCCAGGGGAGACCATACCTGGGGTCCAGGCTGCCCCAAGGTGAGCTGGGAAGGTGAGGGGGGCATGATGAATCTTCAGGGTTTCTGCGCACCGATGTTGTCATGTGTGCCAGGAGTTCAGTACAAGAGATGCTCCCTGGTCCTGTCCCTCTGGAGTGTGGTCCTCCGTGGTGAGGGTGATGCTCAGATCTGAGGATGTGACTGCAAGCTGGGAACTGACGGGTAGCAGGAAGGCTGGAGTGCTGAGGCGGGAGGGTTTTGTAGCTGTGCCTACGCGCCCCAGACCTCAAGACTCCTGCTCACACACCTGCCCCTGCAGGACACCAAGACAGATGAGTTCCAGAATGCCCACACCATGTCGCTGCCACCTCTGGAGCCCGCCAGCCGGTACCAGGCCAGAGTGAGAGTCAAACCCGAACCGGGGAACTACAATGGGACCTGGAGCGAGTGGAGTGAGGCGAGGTCCTGGGACACCGATTGGGGTAGGTCTGCCACGTCCCGCCTCACCCCTCCTGGCACAGCCCTGCTGGGCAGAGGACAGGGAGGATATGAACATAGAGATGTAACTCCACCCCAGAATAGCATCCTTCCCTCCCAGGCGTAATTAGGGATTAGAAAATTACACCTCCTGGTGTGCAACGCAGACTGCGGGCAAGGTCCCCAGAGGACAGAGGAGAGAGCACGTCTCACCAACAGGTCTCCCTGCGACTGAACCTTAGCCTTCTATTAATATGGCCCAGGCTTCTGTTGGCTTCCCAGGTGGAGCAACAGTAAGGAATTCGCCTCGCCTGCCAATGCAGGAGACACAAGAGATACGGGTTTGATCCCTAGGTCAGGAAGATCTCCTGGAATAGGAAATAACAATTTGCTCCAGTATTCTTGCCTAGGAAATTCCATGGACAGAGGAGCCTAACAGGCTATAGTCAATGAGAGCAGAGTCAGACATGACTGAGCGCACACACACACACACACACAAGCATGCTTTCATTAGCCTTTGTGGAAGCTACTACCCAGGGACCACTCAGCCTGAGGAACTACAGACTGGGGCCTGCGATTGGAAAGCTTTGATCTGATTTCTCAATCTCCTACTTTTGCTAATTTCATTTAGCTACCACTATCACCATGGTGGCTACCAGGAGACAAGTATAGGACAAGGTCCAGGAAGTGGCTGCAGAAAGAGGACAAACTGTTTGCAACAAGGTCCCCAGTCCCAGCCAACTGTCAGGGAAAGAGCCTCAGAGAGAGGACCCCAACCAAGCAGAAAGGAGAACTGGGCCACAGGACCTAAGGGAAAGAGATCAGGGGAGTTCTGGAGGGGCCCAGCCAGTAAGGGGCTTAGGCCCAAGTGGACAGTTGAGAGAGTCTTTGATGGGCCTTTGCATCTTCTGGTTCCTCCACCATCACCCCTTGCTCCATCTCAGCCTCCTGTTGTCCGTGTTCTTGATGACCAGCTTATATGCCACCTCCTTCAGGAAGTCCCCTGTGATTGCCTTTGGCTACAGTTGCTGCCCTCCCATAGCAACTCCTGCTACTGACCAGGATCTAACCCTCTGTGTCCTCCCACCAAGCCAACATTGTGGGTGGCTCAGACAAAGGCCCCCTTCTTCTTAGTGAGTTTCTGGCCTCCTCTCCTCCTCTGCACCCCAAGGAAGCAGCTACACCTCGTCTTCTGAGTCTCCAGCCCTTTCTCTCCTTGGATGCTAATGATCCTTTTTCCTTCCTGGCTTCCTGAAGTGCTGCCCATGTGGGTCCTAGCCCTCATCCTTGTCATCAGCACCTTAATCCTGCTTCCAGTCCTGCACTTCTGTGGCGTCTACGGGTACAGGTAAGGGGACTCCAAGAGGAGGGAGAGTGTTATCCAGGGCCCCAGAGGATGCCAGGGTCACTCTCTGTCACTGCTCTGTCACCCGCTCCCAATGGGGTCTTGGACAAATCTGAGCTCTCCCTGGGCTTCAGTTTCACCTCCGTACGTGAGCACAGGCAGCTACCCTGAGGTCTTAGGCAGCAGTCACCTCTTTGCTGTCTTTCCAGGCTGAACCAGAAATGGGAAGAGAAAATCCCCAACCCCAGCAAGAGCCACCTGTTCCAGGTAGGAGCTGGCTGTGAGGGCAGCAGAGGTGTGGGGCTTGCGTGCTCCTGCGCCCATGTCCCCATGCCTGTGTCCTGCTCCCCTTCCTGTGGGCTTTGAGTGGGGCTGGGGGTGCAGGTGGCTAGAGAAGGGGCTGTGAAGCTCTAAGAGCCAGGCCAGCCCCGCAAGCCCAGTGCTGAGACCCCCTGGTCTCCCCCGACACTCAGGGTGCCCTGCCAGCGGAGACTCACCTGGGATAGGAGGGAGGGTTGGCAGAAGGGCTGGTCCCTGGGAGCCTCCAGGAGAGGTGTAGTCACATTGAGGGCAGGTGGATGGTGGGAGGCAGAGTGGTTTTCCAAGGACAGAACGGCAGAGCTGAGTGCTAAGGGGTGCAGGGTGGTGGCAGGTGGGAGAGGCCACGGCAGGCAGAAGGCATGTGGTGGGTGGAGATGAGGCTCTTTTGAGAAGGGAATTGAGTGGGGAAAGCAGTGAGTCTGAGGCACATCGCAGGAAGCTGAGAGGACCCTGGGGAAGAGGAACCCTTTGGTCAAGTACACGGGGCCAGAGCTGCCTTGGGAGGGTCTCACAGCCAGTGCAGAGGGGGCTGGGGTGAGCACGGAGCAGGGACAGTCCAGATAGTGTCCTCAGGAGACCCGGGACCCCGGCAAGGTCCCAACCCCTCTTTGGCCTCGTCTCCCTGGTGTCAGGAGGCCGTCCTGCTGGTGCTGAAAATCTGCCTCTTCTGGGGGCTCCTGAATCTCTACCACCCTCAAGGCCTTCCCTCCATCTGCACCTTCTGGAGCGCCCTGACTCCCAAAGATACAAATGCCCTTTCTCTTCCCAGAACGGGAGCGCTGGACTCCAGCTGCCAGACAGCATGGCCACCCTGGGCGGTGGAAGCCACCCACACAAGGGGCTGTGGGGCAGCAGCTGCCCTCAGCTCCTGGAGGGGTGAGTGTCGGGCAGGCAATCCTGGGGAGGTGGGAGGGTGGCCCCCTCCTGCACACCAGAGGTTTGGAGGAGGTGGCCTGGGTCTGGGCCTTAGTTTGAAGACATCCATGGAGGCTGGTGGCGCTAAAGCAAGAGGCATCCTAGGTTAGCGAGGGTCAGACCTCAGTCTTGACCGGAGGCAGGAGACTGGAGCAGATGACCTCCCTTCACCCTGCTGCCCAGGGAGACCCCGCACTGCCTTGGCCCCACTGGGTGGCAGAAGGTCTGTGAACCTTCATGGCCTCAGCATCAGAGCCACCAGCTTGCCACTAACCCTCATGTGAGAGATGACTGAACCCAGGCTGGACACTGACCTGGGGCCTGAAGCTGGGTCATAGCAAGGAGCGGAGGGTGGGATGGGCCCTTGACTTGAATGAGAGCATGGAAGCTGGAGGGCCAGACCCATGGGGAGGCTGAGGAGCACCTGGTTTCCTGCTCTGGGCCTGTTCCCCAACACTGCCCTGCTCTGAGTTTTCTGTGGGTGTGGCCAGGCCTCTCGTCCCACTACCCCCTCTGCCATGAGCTGAGACGTCTGTCTAAGGAGGTCCCAGCATCTCTGCCCCTGTTCTCCCCACAGGGTGTTCCCTGTAGACTGCAGGCACAGCGAGGTGTCACCTCTCACCACAGAGGAACCTAAAGAAGCCTGTGACTCATCATCAGAGCCTGACATGACTCTGACCGCCTCAGACCTTCCAATGGAGCAGCCCCCTAGCCCCCCGACAGGGCTGGCTGCCCCCTCAAGCAGGCCTGAGAGCGAGGCTTCCGGCTTTGACTTCAACGGTCCCTATCTGGGGCCGCCCCACAGCCGCTCCCTGTCTGATCTCGTGGGCCAGCAGGTGCCCCCACAGACGGGCATGAGCAGGAAGCCACAGTCCTCGGGGTCCCTGGAGTACCTGTGTCTGCCCGCAGGGGGGCAGGTGCAGCTGGTCCCGCTGGCTCAGGTGGAGGGGCAGGGCAAGGCTGGGGATGGGGACACAAAGTCCAGCCCAGGGGCCCAGAGGAGCCCTTCCCTGGAGTCAGGGGTGGGCCTTGCCCCTCCAGAGCCTGGGCTGATGGAGGGTGGTCAAGACCAGAAGGATAGGGCCCCCACAGTTCTGCCCCCTGGCTGGCCTGAGGATGGCACCATAGCCTCTGGTTATGTCACCACTCCAGATCTGATATTCACCCCACCCACCGGGGCCCCATCTCCCTCCCAGGCTGCCCCTCCGAACCTCCCCTCAGACCAGAACCCCACTTTCCAACCTGGACTGGCTGATGGGCCCCCTGTAGCCTCAGCCCCCCGGAAGCCAGAGTTCGAGGGTTATGTGGAGCTCCCTCCAGCCACGGGCCAGTTTCCCCAGTCCCCTCTAGCCAGCCCTGCCCCTCCTAGAGTCAGCAGCCCTGTCCTGAGCCCAGGCCTGCACCGGGCAGATGCGCCCCCCACCTCCCCTACCCCTGAGGGTCTCCTTGTCCTGCAGCAGGTGGGTGACTACTGCTTCCTTCCTGGCCCTCTCTCCCCCCAGAGTAAGCCCACTTCCCCAGGACCCTGTCCTGAGATCAGGGACCCTAACCAGGTGGTCCAGGCTAAGAAGCCTCCAGCTCAGGCCTTTCCGCAGGTGCCGGCCATTCAGCTCTTCAAAGCCCTGAAACAGCAGGACTACTTGTCACTGCCCCCTTGGGACATCAGCAGGCCTGGGCAGGTGTGCTGAGTCTCTGTAGACCTTGAGGGAGGGGAACAGAGGAAAGGGCCTGCCTTTCCTCCTGCCCTGCCTGGCCCTCCTGCCAACCCTGCTCCCTTCCCTGGTCCTTTCTGCAAAGCCATGGAGAAGCTTCCATGTTGTAACAGATGGAGACCAGAAAAATAAGTTAACCATCTACCTCCTTCCTTGACCTTCAGCAAGGTCAAGCTTCTCTCTCTCCCTCCCTTCCTCTCTGCCACACACACACACACACACACACACACACACTGTTCTTTGAAATTAACTTATTTTAAGTTCTGAATTATTGGAGCTTTATATATATACACACCGGAGAAGGAAATGGCAACCCACTCCAGTATTCTTGCCTAGAGAATCCTGTGGACAGAGGATCCTGGTGGACTGCTGTCCATAGGGTCGTACAGAGTCGGACATGACTGAAGCGACTTAGCATGCATGCATACATTGGAGAAGGGAATGACAACCCACTCCAGTATTCTTGCCTGGTGAATCCCAGGGACGGAGGAGCCTGGTGGGCTGCCATCTGTGGGGTCGCACAGAGTCAGACACGACTGAAGCAACTTAGCAGCAGCATATATACACACACTCATTTCATTTGTCTCCTTTTCCTTTTTACCAAGTTTCCCTGCTTTTGCTATTGTCTTCTTTCTCTTTCCACTGATTTATCACTAGAATCAGTTTGAGGTCTGGGCTAAGCCCATTCTGAAGTTCATCCTGTCTCCATCAGAGCCTTTTCTGATGCTGACATGTCTGGTTTCGTGGAGGATTTCTGTCTGTCCCTGGCAGGCATGAATGTGCACAAGATTCCAGCCTGGAGGCAGGAGGCTGAAGGCACAGTGTGGAGGCTTGGGGGTTTCAGACTTGGAAGAGCAGCCCTGGACACAGCAAGCATCTGTCACCCCAGGTGTGGTAGCAAAGCACCAGCCTCAACTGTCACTCCAAGAATTGTCACTTCCCATGGACTTGGCATGGGAAGCACTGTCCTGAACTCATGGGAAACACTGCTAGTCTCTTCGAGGTGACTGGGGAGCCTCAGGGGACCCCCTAGTCCCTGCATCTGAGCAGTGGGCAGTGCAGGTTGCTGGTTGAAGTGATCTCCTTCCTATACTTAGGCTACTGGGGCCGGGGAAGGTTTGAGAGGGCAGCAGAGTTCAAAAACCACGTAGAAAAGTCAGAAAGAATTGCTCAACAAGGGAAAAAGGAAACCGACCCAAGGGCATGGACACAAGCTTATAGTCCAGATCTCCCAGCTGCCCTCCCTCCAGAAAGATCTTAGAACTCCCACCCCCACCAGTCACCTACAGGAGGCTTTTGGTCTGTGATTGGCCTACACTGAGGATCATGGTTCTTTTAAATCTTTGCCTTTCTGATATGCAAAAGATGGCATTAAATTGTTTCAATTTGCATTATTTGGAAACTATCATGTTTGCACATATTTTCCTATTTCTTGGACAGTTGTAATTCCCCCCCCGCGCCCCCCAAGCTAAACTCATTAAGATCTCATTGTGTCAGATGTCCACTTTTTCTAAGTAACCTTTACAAAGTATTTAGCTCTGGCTGGCCTTTCACAGATGGTGCAAATTTATTTTTCTAGTTTGTGGTTTGCCTTTTAATTCTGTTGATCACGCTTTTGAGTGTGTTCAGTGTAGATTTGTCTGGGTGGTCCAATGAATCTGTGGGTGAACTCCTTCATGGCTTCACTTTTGGTGTCAGATTTGACAAAGGCCTTCCCCACTTGAAAGCTGCATTTGTCCAAAGTTATATTTTTTTCTGGTTCTTTTTGTGTTTGAAAATTGTATGTATGGAATTCTTTTGGAATGTATGCATTTAAGATGGAGAGCCAGCTTAGACAAGTAGCCCAGATGTTCTGGAATCATTGGTGGAATCACCCATTCTTCATCTGTGTATCTGATATAGAAAATCTGTGTATACACTTGGTCAGTTTCTAGACTTCCCTTTTTATTACGTGGTCTTCTCCATGGACCCCACTGCTTTGACTGTTCTAGCTTTATCATATGTTTTAGTAAATGGCAGAGCAAATGTTCTTGTTTGTTTCATCCACAAAAATCCCTGTTGATTATGGCATTGTTTGTAGCTGAAGAAAATGATAAACAGTTGAAATCTTCACCCATAGTGAAACTAATCACAACATTTGAGTGCATTCTAAGGTGGAATCCAGTGTGAAAAATGAATGAAGTGGACCTATGTGCATTAGAGAGAAGTCCAAGATGTGAATTCCAAAATGTTTGGAAAAAAATTGTTATCTGAAAAAAATTGTGATAAAATATTTTTATTACAAGACATTGATGTGTATATAAGTGTTCAGGTGGATGGGCAGGGGTGCCGTTTGAAAGCACAGTCACCCTAAGGAGGATGGATTCTGTTCAACAGAAGGGCCTTCTATCTACCACAGTGAGTTAGGGGCAGTTTTGATCAGACCTAAGATGTTGGTTATAACAGAATGAGAAGCAAGTGGCACTCCCAGGACAAGCCAGGAGAGGGTGAGGGAAGGAGAAAGATGGGCTGGGGGAGAGAAATAAAAACGATACACTCAAGCTAAAGAAAGGGATTCATTATAATCCAAAATTCAAATCTAACTGGGCATCCTGTGTTTAGTCTCTAACAAGAGTGGAGACAGAAGGAAGAGACTGAATTCCTCATAAAAACAGATGAGAATTATTTTGCTGTTGTTGTGGATTTTTGAATTTTTATTTATTTATTTTTATTTTCAGCTGTGCTGAATCTTCACTGCTGCTTGGCCTTCTCTCTAGTTGCAGCGAACGAGGCCTTCTCTCTAGTTGCAATGCTTGGGCTTCTCGTTGCGGTGCCCTCGCTTGTTTCGGAGCACTAACTCTAGAGAGTGTGGGTTTCAGTTGCTGCCCATGGGCTCAGTAGATGCAACTCCAGGTTCTAGAGCACAGGCTAAGTTGCCCCAAGGCAGGTGAGACCTTCCCAGACCAAGGATCGAACCCTTTTGAATTGCTAGGCAGATTCTTCACCACTGAGTCCCCCAGGGAAGCCCTAGATGAGCGCTATTAAGAGCTTACACCTGCCAGGCCCTGCTCCATTGACTTAGGGGATCACAACCCCTTCAGATAAACACTGCCTTTATCACATTCTTTTTTGTATGTGGGGAAACTAAAGCACAGAGAGGTTATATAACTCACTCCAGGTCAACCAGCCAGTGGGTGGCAGAGGCAGGATTCAAACCTTGGCCTTGTAGCTTAGGGAAAAAAAAAAAAAGCCAGTCATTCAGTTGTGTCTGACTTTCTAAGATCTCATCATAGAGATCCCATGAACTCTAGCCTACCAGGCTCCTCTGTCCATGGAATTCTCCAGGCAAGAATATTGGAGTGAGTTGCCAATTCTTTCTCCAGGGGATCTTCCCGACCCAAGGACTGAACCTGGGTCTCCTGCATTGGAGGCGGGTTCTTTACTGTCCGAGCCACCAAGGAAGCCCTGGAATTTAGAACCTGCCCTCAAAAGCAAGGTCTCTCACCAGAATGTCCACCTGTGAATGCAAAATGATCCATGTTGCTTGGCAAGACAGACAAAAATTACAAAATGAGCAGGTTTGATGGTGGGGTAGGGGCAGGGGATACTGAGCCAGAGCAAAGCAGAAAAATATGTTTTTACATCTTTAAGTGTAAGTAAGTGAAAGTCTCTCAGTCATGTCTGATTCTTGCAACCCTATGCAATATACAGTCCATGGAACTCTCCATGCCAGAATACTGGAGTGGGTAGCCTTTCCCTTCTCCAGGGGATCTTCCCAACCCAGGGATTGAACCCAGATCTTCCCGCATGGCAAGGCAGATTCTTTACCAGCTGAGCCACAAGGGAAGCCCAAGAATACCAGAATGAGTAACCTATCCCTACTCCAGTGGATCTTCCCAACGCAGGAATCAACCCAGGGTCTCCTGCATTGCAGGTAGATTCTTTACCAACTGAACTATCAGAGTAACCCTTTTATCTCTTTGGGAGCTAAATATTAAGGGTGTGGGTTCTCACTCACTGATGTCTTGAGATACCTTGCAGGTAGGACCATGTATTCCTCACCTGTCTGCTCCTGAGAACCCAGCCCAGAGCTGTACACATGAGTAAGGGACCACCGAGGAGTTATCATGACCGAGATCTCCAGGAAGCTGTCCCTGAGATGGAAGGAGACACACAAAGGACCTACTGGGGTGTGACAGCACAACGGGGAGGGAGAAGCGGAGCTGAACAGGAGCCATTAGGGTTTCCAGACCTGGATAAACCTCCACCAGCCTACAGGGAGCTCCAGAGCAAAAAGGGCCTGCTGGAAGAGCCCCACAGTGGACAGAAGTGACCAGGCCTTGGGCCCTCGGTATTGGCTTATGATATTTTCTTAATAGACTTTACTTTTTAGAGAGGGTATCCCTGGTGGCCCAATGGTAAGGAATCTGCCAGCCAATGCAGGAGACATGGGTTTGATCCCTGGGTCAGGAAGATCCCCTGGAGAAGGAAATGGCAACCCACTCCAGTATTCCTGCCTGGGAAAACCCATGGACAGAGGAGCTTGGCAAGCTATAGTCCATGAGGTGGCAAAGAGTCAGACACAACTTAGCAACTAAACCACAACAATTTTTTTCAAGAAATTTTAGGTTCACAGCAAAATCAAGCAGGAAGTACAGAGATTTCTGATATATTCCCTATCCCACATATGCGCAGTGGCCCCCACTAGCCACATCTCTGGTTCACTAGAGTACGTTTGTTATAATCGATATATATAATCGATGAATCTACACCCATCCAAAGTTCATCTACAGTCCATGGGGTCGAAAAGAGTTGGACATGACTGAGTAACTAACACACACCTTGGTGTTGAACATTCTATGGGTTTGGAAAAAGATGGAATGACATGGGTCCCCATTATGGTATCATACAGAGTACTGGCACTGCTCAAAAAATTCTCCACGCTCCGCCTATTCATCTCTCCCTACCTCCTAATTCTAAGCAGCAACTGATCCTTTTACTGCATTCATATTTTTGCCTTCTCCAGCATGTCATATAGTTGGAACCACAGTGTGTAGCCTCTTCAGTTCAGTTGAATTCAGTTCAGTTGCTCAGTCAGGTCTGACTCTTTGTGACCCCATGGACTGCAGTACGTTAGGCTTCCCTGTCCATCACCAATCCCGGAGCTTGCTCACACTCATGTCCATTGAGTTGGTGATGCCATCCAACCATCTCATCCTCTGTCGTCCCCTTCAGATTGGCTTTCTTTCACTTTGCAATATACATTTAAGTTTCCTGCAAGTCATCTCATGGCTTAGTAGCTCAATTTCTTTTAGCACTAAATAATATTTCCTTTGGATGTTACATTTGGATGTATCAGTTTATTATCCATTCACCTACTGAAGAACATCTTGGTTGCTTCCAAGCTTTGGCAATTAGGAGTAAAGCTGTTATAGACATCCATGTGCAGGTTTTTGGTGAACATAAGTTTTCAGTTTCTCTAGGTAGATACCAAGGAGCATGACTGCTGGATGATATGGTAAGAGCACATTTAGTTCTATAAGAAACTGTCTTCCAGAATGACTGCACCATACTGCATGCCCACTAGCAATAAATAAGAATTCCTGTTGTTCCACATCCTTGTCAGCACGTGGCGATGTTGGTATTACGGATTTTCGCCATTCTAATCAGTGTGTAGTGGAATCTCATTGTTTTAATTGTAATTCCCTAATTACACTTGATGTGGGACATCTTTTTGTATGTTTACTTGCCATCTGTACACTTTTTGGTGGGAGAAGGCAATGGCACCCCACTCCAGTACTCTTGGCTGGAAAATCCTATGGATGGAGGAGCCTGGTAGGCTGCAGTCCATGGGGTCGCTAAGAGTTGGCAAGACTGAGCGACTTCACTTTCACTTTTCACTTTCATGCATTGGAGAAGGAAATGGCAACCCACTCCAGTATTCTTGCCTGGAGAATCCCAGGGATGGGGGAGCCTGGTGGGCTGCCGTCTATGGGGTCGCACAGAGTTGGACACGACTGAAGCAACTTAGCAGCATCTGTTCACCTCTTTTGCTCATTTTTCAATTCAATTCAGTTCAGTCACTCAGCCCTGTCCAACTCTGTGACCCCATGGACTGCAGCATGCCAGGCTTTCTTGTCCACTACCAACTCCCAGAGCTTGCCCAAACTCATGTCCATCAAGTCAATGATGCCATTCAACTATCTCATCCTCTGTTGTCCCCTTCTCCTCCTGCCTTCAATCTTTCCCAGCATCAGGGTCTTTTCCAGTGAGTCAGTTCTATGCATCAAGTGGCCAAAGTATTGGAGTTTCAGCTTTAGTATCAGTCCTTTCAATGAATATTCAGGACTGATCTCCTTTAGGATGGACTGGTTTGAGCTCCTTGCAGTCCTTGGGTTATTCATTTTCTTCTTCTTATTATTCACTTTCTTGTTATTGTTATAAGAGTTATGTGAGCCATTTGGATAATGGTCCACTATCAAATATGTCTTTTTCAAATAACTTCTCCCAGTCTGTGGCTTTTTTTTCATTCTCTTGAGCAAGTACTCTTACACTATTTTGGTGGAAAGTAGTTTTTTAGACAACATTTTGTTTCTAAAAATATTTGAGAAACATGACCAAAAAATAGGTATATAAATGTTTATTGCAACATTGTTCGTCTTTCAGAAACAGAAACCACATGGAAGCAGCAGTGTGTTCCCTAAGTCTGGGGTAGGGAGAGGTGTGGATGTGTGTACTCCACCCTGGGGAATACTATATGGCCATAAAAAAGAAAGGCTATTAAAAAAGATTTCCAAGATACATTAATTAGAAAAAGCAAGGTCTAGAACAAGCTGTTGAGTAGAATCACATTTTTAAGGTGGGAGCCTGGAGGGAAGTAGTCAGTCTAAGCTCAAGTCTATAAATGCAAGGGAAGACAATGAGAGCACACAGCCACCCAAGGCTGGGGTTTCCTCTAGTGAGGGCAGGGAATCAGAATATCTTTATTCTGCAGACTTTTAAACTGATCTTTTAATGTTTACATGCTACTTGTGTAAAATAAAACCAATATTTTAAAAAACATTATGATTGTGTCAAAAGCAAGGGAAGTGAAAAAGAAAAGAAAAAAAAGTCAAATATTTATTTATTACCATGAAAGCAAACAGAACCATAGGGCCAGGATTCTCAGATTAGATTACATATGTTTTAATGCAGTTGTGGTCTGTTTTCAAAACACATACACCACACATAGGGTTTGAAATTTAAAAATAATAGGGTGGGAAAGGCAAATGTTAATAACAACAACAAAATGCAGATGACAGCGTTAATATCAGGTTGAACAATATTTAAGACCAAGTATATTAAATAGAACGGAAAAGGAAACTTACAGCAAAAATAAACAACAACTTTGAAGATACAGTGATCATCAACTTTTTAAAACTGAACAGCACGCAAGACATGGAAGCAACCCAAATGTCCATCTGCAGAGGAATGGATAAAGAAAAATGTGGTACATATATGCGAAGGAGTATTACTCATCCATTAAAAAGAATGACATAATGCCATTTGCAGCAGCATGGATGGAACCAGAGACTGTCATACTGAGTGAAGTCAGTCAGACAGAGAAGGAGAAACATCATATGACATCCCATACTTGAGGAATCTAAAAGGAAATTATACAAATAAATTTACAAAACAGAAAGAGATCCACAGACTTAGAGAATGAACTTATGATTGCCAGGTGGGGGGAAGGGGTGGAGTTTGGGATGGACACGTCCACCCTGCTATATTTAAAATGGATAACCAACAGGGACCTACTGTATAGTACATGGTCTGCTCAAGGTGATATGGCAACCTGGATGGGAGGGGAGTTTGGGGGAAAATGGATACGTGTGTATGTATGGCTGAGTCCCGTCACTGTTCACCTGAAACTATCATATTATTTGTTAATCAGCCATACTCCAATACAAAATAAAAAATTAAAGAGCTAAAAAAATAACCTGAATGGCATAGGACAATCCATAAAGCAAATTCTCATAAATTTAGAAGAATCTGATAAAACTCTCAGTAAGCAAATGTACTTATTTCATATTTGGGAGATCCCATAGATAAAATATTTACAAGGATTCAAGATAGTAGCCTGGCACAGGGCACACAGTGGACTCTCAACAAAAACAGGTGGATGAGTGAGGGAAACAATTTAAAAGCTGACAAAGAGCATTAGATTTTATACCAGGCACTTTACTCTCTTAATCTTCCTCGCGACCTTGTGAGATGGGCATGATTATCATCCCATTTTACAGATGAGGAAGCAGAGGCACAGAGAGGGTCGGGAATTTGTCTAAAGGTAGTAAGTGGCCGAACTGGGGGTTGAACTCAGGCAATTTAACTACAGAATCAGAGCTACTACCCTCTCCTGCCTCTGGAAATAACTTACATATGACAATAATTAATAAGTGAGATTATATAGGTGAATAAGTTTATTCATAGCTGTATAATATACATATGTATATAATATACAAATAAAGATTACCTTCTCTTGCTTCTTTTTCTTTTATTCCTAAGGAATAGATAGATAGGCAGATCAACTTAGCCACAAGGAAAAGTTTAAAGAAATTCCAGAGAGGATAATTTTCTATATTGTGATTACATTTTCTGTCACAATAAAAGTAAAAATCAGTAATAGAGGGGATCAAAGAAGAGTCTCGATTGCTTGCTTATAATTAATCTTAATTGAGAACAGTTTCCGGAAGTGAGGGCTTAGACTAAATAAACTTGGCTGAGATGCCTTTGCCAGGCTGAGCGTGATGGACAAGGTATAGCTCAGATCTTCCAAGGGTGAAGCCAAGGCAAGATCCAGCGTGATTGAGGATTGACAGACAGGCCTGGAAAGGTCTGGCTCTTCTTGACTCAGCTGAGGCTCTGCATCTGCATTAAATCCTGGACTTCTTCCCCAGAATCCTCCATGTGTGTAGAGAAGGTTTCCCTTGTAGCTTGGTAAAGAATCTACCTGCAATGCAGGAGACCTGGGTTTGAGCCTTGGGTCAGGAAGATCCCCTGTCAGGGGGCTGGGGGGCTGCTCCATGGGGGAGGTCCGAGGCGGTCAGAGTCATGTCAGGCTCTGATGATGAGTCACAGGCGTCTTTAGGTTCTACAATTTAATTATTATAAATGTGTATATAAATGCTGACACTTTTCTGGGTAATAACAGTTTCCCAGCACTCAGCACCAGATCATTCCTGGGTTTCCTCTCCTACACTCTCGTAATGCCTAATGAACACTTGTTTGGATAATATCCAACTGTTGGAAAAATTCCTAATCTTTTGAGGCACAGCTGAAGATCTGTCAGTAAAAGTTTTGGGCAATACCTTTCTAGAAAGAATTCTGTACCCAGGGTTAATGGTTCAGAAAGATCCTAAAACGTTTATCTCTGACTGTAGAAAATGGTTGACAGTCTAGAGCAGTCATTTCTAAAGCATTTTGTTTAGACTTTAGCCTCTGAGAACTCAATACTATGAGGAACGGCCTTCCTGAGTCACTCTTGTGACGTCTGCTGTTTTGAGATGTGAATAAGAGGCGACAACGTGGTTGGGTGCCTTGTTTATCTGTAGGACTGGCTGCTTTTCTTCTTTGCGCCATCATCTTCAGGGTGTCTGCCTCAAAGATAATTTATCATGAATCTGAATCTCAGTTTTGAATTTATTTGTCTTTGTGAAATTTTGACATGGCTAAGCTGACATTTTGCTTCTAATTTATTCACATGAGACATGAACAGTTGGGAACTATAGTCAGTATCCTGTGATAATGGAAAAGAATATAAAAAAGAATGTATATATGTGTATGAGTCACTTTGCTGTACAGTAGAGACTGGTACAACATTGTAAATCAACTATATATACTTCAATAAAAAGTTAAAAAAGTACCAAAAAAAATATGTGACAACTCTCACACTGGAGCTCTTCTTGAAGGGTATATTGCCTAAGTGGATTTAAACCACTAAAAAATGAACTAGAATTCTTAAAAGGATTCTGTTCCATGTGAGGAATATTGCTACTCTAAAATTTCTACAGTGATGAGACATAATTAAATCTCCATTCCTGCCTTTTATTGTTATTTCAATTTTAGAAGCTCAAACCATCTATAATATTCTTCCTGAAATTATCAAGCAATACACTCTCTTAATATTTGAATTAACCATCAATCTAGTCTCCTAGTCAATGATTTAAAACTCTTATTATTTTTTTCTTCAGAAAATTAACAGCTTTCGCCACTATTAGTGCAGCCTTTGACTTTTGAAATAATAAATATATGTTTATACTTCAAGTGACTGATTCAATTTTAGCATAAAAGTGTGCAAGCAAACATATTGCAAGGAGAAAAAAGAGAAGTAGATGGAGTAGACACAAATTTTAAAAGGTAAAACTATGATAAAGTGTTTGGTGACATATCTTGGATGATAAAACAATAAAGAGAGGACTTCCATAGTGGTCTAGTGGTTAAGACTCTGCATTTTCAATGCAGGGGGCATGGGTTCAATCCCTGGTCAGGGAACTAAGATCCCACATGCTGCATGGTATGGCCAAAAAGTAAAAATATATGTGTGTGTGTGTGTATATATATATATGTTTGCAGGGCAGTAGTAGGGATGCAGACACAGAGAACAGACTTGTGAACATAGCAGCGGAAGCAGAGGGATGGACAAATTGAAAGAGTAGCATCGAAACACGTATATCACCATATGTAAAATGGATCACCAGTGGGGATTTGCTGTATGACACATAGAGCACAACTTGGTGCTCTGTGACATCCTAGGGGGCTGGGATGGGGAGGAAGGGAGGTTTAAGAAGAAGGGGACATATGTATACCTATGGCTGATTCATGTTGATGTATGGCAGAAACCAACACAATATTATAAAGCAATTATCCTCCAATTAAAAATAAATACATGTTACAAAAGAGAGAGAGAAATTCTAAAGTGATAGACTCTGCCCTAGAGGTCCATGTCACCCCCAGGCCCCAACAACTCCTTTTCTCCCTGGGCCCTTTCTGGTTGAGTCAGCCCTGTGTCTAAGCAACCTCCATCCAAATTTCTCAAGGCACATGCTGAACACTTCCTTAGACTCATGCAAGGCTATTATTTCAAAATAATTAAATTCTACGGTGGAGAAGAAACCATGGAAAGGTCTGGACTAAGAGGAAGGCTGGCTCCTATTCTGGTCTCTAAGATCTGTGCATATGAAGCTAGGAACTTGGGATGCAAATCTGGACTCATCCTGAAACCTTGACAGGTCCTTGCCAATGGTGATAGCTGACTGGACAGAGGATAAGCCAGCTACCCAGACCAGGGCTTGGGTCACAGGCTCCCCGTGGCTGGGCAGGGCCCCAGCTCAGGCAGGCCACTCTGAACCCAGCCCTCCACACCCACCTCTCCTGCCTCTTGCATCCTGCCTCCTCCATCAGCACCACCTCTGCTCACTGGCTCTGCATTAGGGGCAGCTCTGAGCCTTGGGCTACACTCGCAGGATTTGTCCATCCAGGTCTCTCTGTGCCCAGTGGTGGGTCCTCCTTTCCCCTTGACTGAGCCACCCGTGCCCCACCCTCCCATTCCCTCCTTCCTCCCACTGCATAGCTGGAGGCAGCGATCCATGCTCCATCCTAAGACCAGCCTTGGCTCTAGGCAGCAGGGATGCACAGCGCCAGAGCAGTTTTTGACCCCATGCAACTCTGTTCTCTTCCTTATTCAGTTCAGTTCAGTCACTCACTAATGTCCAACTCTTTGCGACCCCATGGACAGTCTTCCCTGTCCATCACCAACTCCCGGAGCTTCTCAAACTCATGTCCATCATGTTGGTGACGCCATCCAATCATCTCATCCTCTGTCCTCCCCTTCTGCTCCCACTTTAAATCTTTCCCAACATCAGAGTCTTTTCCAAAGAGTCGGTTCTTCGCTTTGGGTGGCCAAAGTATTGGAATTTCAGCTTCAACATCAATCCCTTCAATGAATATTCAAGACTAATTTCCTGTAGGATTGACTGACTGGATCTCCTTGCAGTCCAAGGGACTCTCAAGAGTCTTCTCCAACAACACAGTTTAAAAGCATCAGTTCCTCCACATTCAGCTTTCTTATAATCAAGCTCTCACATCCATACATGACTACTGGAAAAACCATAGCTTTGACTAGGCAAATCTTTGTTGGTAAAGTAATGTCTCTGCTTTTTAATATGCTGTTTAGGTTGGTCATAGCTTTTCTTCCAAGGAGCAAGTGCCTTTTAATTTCATGGCTGCAGTCACCATCTGCAGTGATTTTGGAGCCCAAGAAAATAAAGTCTGTCACTCTTTCCATTGTTTCCCCATCTATTTGCCTTGAAGTGATGGGACTGGATGACATAATCTTAGTTTTCTGAATGTTGAATTTTAAACCAACTTTTTCACTCTCCTCTTTCACTCTCATCAAGAGGCTCTTTAGCTCTTCTTCACTTTCTGCCATAAGGGTGGTATCATCTGCATATCTGAGGTTATTTATATTTTTCCCAGCAATCTTGATTCCAGCTTGTGCTTCATCCAGCCTGGTATTTTGCATAGTGTACTCTGCATAGAATTTAAATAAGCAGGGTGACAGTATACAGACTTGACATATTCCTTTTCCTATTTGGAACCAGTCTGTTGTTCCAGAGTTCCAAAGAATAGCAAGGAGAGATAAGAAAGCTTTCCTCAGCAATCAACGCAAAGAAATAGAGGAAAACAATAGAATGGAAAAGACTAGAGACCTCTTCAAGAAAATTAGAGATACCAAGGGAACATTTCATGCAAAGATGGGCTCAATAAAGGACAGAAATGGTAGGGACCTAACAGAAGCAGAAGATATTAAGAAGAGGTGGCAAGAATACACAGAAGAACTGTACAAAATAGATCTGAAGATCATGAATGACCAGATAATCATGATGGTGTGATCACTCACACTCCCCTAGAGCCAGACATCCTGGAATGTGAAGTCAAGTGGGCCTTAAGAAGCATCACTATGAACAAAGCTAGTGGAGGTGATGGGATTCCAGTGGAGCTATTTCAAATCCTGAAAGATGATGCTGTGAAACTGCTGCACGCAATATGCCAGCACAGTTGGAAAACTCAGCAGTGGCCACAGGACTGGAAAAGGTCAGTTTCACTCCAATCCCAAAGAAAGGCAATGCCAAAGAATGCTCAAACTACCACACAATTGCACTCATCTTGCATGCTAATAAAGTAATGCTCAAAATTCTCCAAGCCAGGCTTCAGCAATATGTGAACAGTGAACTTCCAGATGTTCAAGCTGGCTTTAGAAAGGCAGAAGAACCAGAGATCAAATTGCCAACATCCGCTGGATCATCAAAAAAGCAAGAGAGTTCCACAAAAACATCTGCTTCTGCTTTATTCACTATGCCAAAGCCTTTGATTGTGTGGATCACAATAAACTGTGGAAAATTCTTCAAGAGATGGGAGTACCAGACCACATGACCTGCCTCTTGAGAAATCTATATATGCAGGTCAGGAAGCAACAGTTAGAACTGGACATGGAACAACAGACTGGTTCCAAATAGGAAAGGGAGTACGTCAAGGCTGTATATTGTCACCCTGTTTATTTAACTTATATCTGGAGTACATCATGAGAAACGCTGGGCTGGAAGAAGCACAAACTTGAATCAAGATTGCCAGGAGAAATATCAATAACCTCAGATATGCAGATGAAACCACCCAATGGCAGAAAGTGAAGAGGAACTAAAAAGCCTCTTGATGAAAGTGAAAGAGGAGAGTGAAAAAGTTGGCCTAAATCTCAACATTCAGAAAATGAAGATCATGGCATCTGGTCCCATCACTTCATGGGAAATAGATGGGGAAACAGTGGAAACAGTGTCAGACTTTATTTTTTTTTTGGGGTGGGGGGGACTCCAAAATCACTGCAGATGGTGGTTGCAGCCATGAAATTAAAAGATGCTTACTCCTTGGAAGGAAAATTATGACTAGCCTAGATAGCATACTCAAAACCAGAGATGTAACTTTGCCAACAAAGGTCTGTCTAGTCAAGGCTATGGTTTTTCCAGTGGTCATGTATGGATGTGAGAGTTGGGCTGTGAAGAAAGCTGAGTGTCAAAGAACTGATGCTTTTGAACTGTGGTTTTGGAGAAGACTCTTGAGAGTCCCTTGGACTGCAAGGAGATCCAACCAGTCCATTCTAAAGGAGATCAGTCCTGGGTATTCATTGGAAGTACTGATGCTAAAGCTGAAACTGCAATACTTTGGCCACCTCATGGGAAGAGTTGACTCATTGGAAAAGACCCTGATGCTGGTAGAGATTGGGGGCAGGAGAAGAAGGGGAAGACAGAGGATGAGATGGCTGGATGACATCACCTACTCGATGGACATGAGTTTGGGTGAACTCCAGGAGTTGGTGCTGGACAGGGAGGCCTGGCATGCTGCAATTCATAGGGTCGCAAAGAGTCAGACACGACTGAGAGACTGAAATGAACTGAACTGAACTCCTTGGAAGGAAAGTTATGACCAAGTTAGACAGCATATTAAAAAGCAGAGACATTACTTTGTCCACAAAGGTGCGTATAGTCAAGGCTATGGTTTTTCCAGTAGTCATGTATGGATGTGAGAGTTGGACTATAAAGAAAGTTGAACGTGGAAGAATTGATGCTTTTGAACTGTGTTGTTGGAGAAGACTCTTGACAGTCCCTTGGACTGCAAGGAGAACCAACCAGTCCATCCTAAAGGAGATCAGTCCTAGTTGTTCATTGGAAGGACTGATGTTGAAGCTGAAATGCCAATACTTTGGCCACCTGATGCGAAGAGCTTACTCATTTGAAAATACCCTGATGCTGGGAAAGATTGAAGGCAGGATGAGAAGGGGACGACAGAGGATGAGATGGTTGTATGGCATCACCGACTCAATGGACATGGGATTGGGTGGACTCTGGGAGTTGGTGATGGACGGGGAGGCCTGGCGTGCTGCGGTTCACGGGGTAGCAAAGAATCAGACACGACTGAGCAACTGAACTGAACTGAACTGTTGTTCCATATCCAGTTCTAAATGTTGTTTCTTGACCTGCTTACAGATTTCTCAGGAGGCAGGTCAAATGATCTGGTATTCCCATCTCTTGAAGAATTTTCCACAGTTTGTTGTGATCTACGCAGTCAAAGGCTTTGGCATAGTCAATAAAGCAAAAGTAGATGTTTGTCTGGGGTTCTCTTGTTTTTTTGATGATCCAGCAGATGTTGGCAATTTGATCTCATCCTTGGGTCCAATCTTATTCCTGAGAGCTAGGATGCTAGCCTCTGACACCTGAATTCCTGCTTTCTTTCTTATGCTGGAGTCTCTGTCCTGAAAGACTAGAGAATCAGACCTGTCCTGTTCTGCCCCTGCCCAGCTCCTGACATGCTTCTGGTCCCAGACTTCGAAGTGGGACCTCTTTCTCCTGCAGATCTCCTCCTAGCCCCCCTCATTAATGAGTGATGGCACGCTTCCTCCTCTGTTACTCTTCAGTGCTCTTCGCTGCTTCCCTATCTCTCTCTGCATATATGGCTTCCAAGTTTTGGATTTTACTGATATTTGTGAGTCTTAAAAAAAGAAAAAAACAAGAGAAGCAGTACTAAATTTTTATTTTTAAATCAAATCAGTTAAAAAAATTATTAACTAAACTTTAGACCAGCTTCTTGACCCTAGGCTCTGACCTCCCTTTTCCTGAAGCATTTTCCTTAGAAATCTTAACTCTCTCTGTCCTGTTAAGATATGTAGACATCATTTTCTAAAAGGCTCTCTCCAGTCTTACAACCCAGAACTGTCTTACTCAAGGACCTGGCTGCTATCCCTTTGAAGGGTCATCCTCAAAGAAGTTGGGTCTCTCTCTCCCAGTTACTGTGCAGAGGTAGGTGCTTGACTGCACTGGGCACCTTGCTCCAAACTGTAAAACTACTTTCTGACTTTCGATAGGAGAAAGCTTGTTTCTTTGGGTAAAGCCAATTAGCAAACACAGACAGGCCAATGAGCTCCCTCTCTGGCAAACTCTTAAAAAACCTCCTGCCCTCTTTGTTTCAGGAAAATTGAGTTTACATTTGGTTCTAGTCTCTCTCCCCTAGCAATAGTCTTTTTTTTTTCTTTAATTGGAGGCTAATTACTTCACAATATTATAGTGGTTTTTGCCATACATTGACATGAATCAGCCATGGGTGTATATGTGTTCCCCATCCTGAATCCCCCTCCCACCTCCTTCCCCATCCCTTTCCTCAGGGTCATCCCAGTGCACCAGCCCTGAGCACCCTGTCTTATGCATCGAACCTGGACTGGTGATCTGTTTCACATATGATAATATACATTTTCAATGCTACTCTCTAAAATCATCCCACCCTTGCGTTCTCCCACAGAGTCCAAAAGACTGTTTTTTACATCTGTGTCTCTTTTGCTGTCTCGCATACAGGGTATATATGCATTAGTATAGTGTATTGGTGTTTTTCTTTCTGACTTACTTCACTCTGTATAATAGGCTCCAGTTTCATCCACCTCATTAGAACAGATTCAAATGCATTCTTTTTAATGGCTGAGTAATACTCCATTGTGTATATGTACCACAGCTTTCTTATCCATTCGTCTGCTGATGGACATCTAGGTTGCTTCCATGTCCTGGCTATTATAAACAGTGCTGTGATGAACATTGGGGTACACGTGTCTCTTTCAATTCTGGTTTCCTCAGTGTGTATGCCTAGCAGTGGAATTTCTCGGTCACATGGCAGTTCTATTTCCAGTTTTTTAAGGAATTGCCACACTGTTCTCCATAGTGGCTATACTAGTTTGCATTCCCACCAACAATGTAAGAGGGTTCCCTTTTCTCCACACCTTCTCCAGCATTTATTGCTTGTAGACTTTTGGATCACAGCCATTCTGACCGTCGTGAGATGGTACCTCATTGTGGTTTTGATTTGCATTTCTCTGATAATGAGTGATGTTGAGCATCTTTTCATGTGTTTGCTGGCCATCTGTATGTCTTCTTTGGAGAAATGTCTGTTTAGTTCTTTGGCCCATTTTTTGATTGGGTCGTTTATTTTTCTGGAGTTGAGCTGCAGGAGTTGCTTGTATTTTTTGAGATTAATTCTTTTTCAGTTGCTTCATTTGCTATTATTTTCTCCCATTCTGAAGGCTGTCTTTTCACCTTGCTTATAATTTCTTTTGTTGTGCAAAAGCTTTTAAGTTTAATTAGGTCCCATTTGTTTATTTTTGCTTTTATTTCCATTACTCTGGGAGATGGGTCATAGAGGATCCTGCTGTGGTTTATGTCAGAGAGTGTTTTGTCTATGTTTTCCTCTAGGAGTTTTATAGTTTCTGGCGTTACATCTAGATCTTTAATCCATTTTGAGTTTATTTTTGTGTATGATGTTAGAAAGTGTTCTAGTTTCATTCTTTTACAAGTGATTGACCAGTTTTCCCAGCACTGCTTGTTAAAGACATTGTCTTTTCTCCATTGTATATTCTTTCCTCCTTTGTCAAAGATAAGGTGTCCATAGGTACGTGGATTTATCTCTGGGCTTTCTATTTTGTTCCATTGATCTATATTTCTGTCTTTATGCCAGTACCGTACTGTCTTAATGACTGTAGCTTTGTAGTAGAGCGAGAAGTCAGGCAGGTTGATTCCTCCAGTTCCATTTTTCTTTCTCAAGATTGCTTTGGCTATTCGAGGTTTTTTGTATTTCCATACAAACTGTGAAATTATTTGTTCTAGTTCTCTGAAAAATATCATTCATTGGTAACTTGATAGGGATTGCATTGAATATATAGATTGCTTTGGAACAGTTCAGTTCAGTTCAGTTTATTTCAGTCGCTCAGTTATGTCCGATTCTTTGCGACCCCATGAATTGCAGCATGCCAGGCCTCCCTGTCCATCACCAACTCCCGGAGTTCACTCAGACTCACGTCCATCGATTCAGTGATGCCATCCAGCCATCTCATCCTCTGTTGTCCCCTTCTCCTCCTGCCCCCAATCCCTCCCAGCATCAGAGTCTTTTCCAATGAGTCTACTCTTCCCATGAGGTAGCCAAAGTATTGGAGTTTCAGCTTTAGCATCATTCCTTCCAAAGAAATCCCAGGGCTGATCTCCTTCAGAATGGACTGGTTGGATCTTCTTGCAGTCCAAGGGACTCTCAAGAGTCTTCTCCAACACCACAGTTCAAAAGCATCAATTCTTCGGCACTCAGCCTTCTTCACAGTCCAACTCTCACATCCATACATGACCACAGGAAAAACCATAGCCTTAACTAGATGGACCTTAGTTGGCAAAATAATGTCTCTGCTTTTGAATATACTATCTAGGTTGGTCATAACTTTTCTTCCAAGGAGTAAGCATCTTTTAATTTCATGGCTACAGTCGCCATCTGCAGTGATTTTGGAACCCCCCAAAATAAAGTNCTAGGATGTCTGGCTCTAGATGAGTGATCACACCATCGTGATTATCCGGATCATAAAGATGTTTTTTGTACAGTTCTTCTGTGTATTCTTGCCACCTCTTCTTAATATCTTCTGCTTCTGTTAGGTCCATACCATTTCTGTCCTTTATCGAGCCCATCTTTGCATGAAATTTTCCCTTGGTATCTCTAATTTTCTTGAAGAGATCTCTAGTCTTTCCCATTCTGTTGTTTTCCTCTATTTTTCTGCATTGATCGCTGAGGAAGGCTTTCTTATCTCTTCTTGCTCTTTTTTGGAATTCTGCATTCAGATGCTTATATCTTTCCTTTTCTCCTTTGCTTTTCGCTTCTCTTTTTTTTCACAGCTATTTGTAAGGCCTCCCCAGACAGCCATTTCGCTTTTTTGCATTTCTTTTCCATGGGGATGGTCTTGATCCCTGTCTCCTGTAAAATGTCACAAACCTCATTCCATAGTTCATCAGGCACTCTATCTATCAGATCTAGGTCCTTAAATCTATTTCTCACTTCCACTGTATAATCATAAGGGATTTGATTTAGGTCATACCTGAATGGTCTAGTGGTTTTCCCTACTTTCTTCAATTTAAGTCTGAATTTGGTAATAAGGAGCTCATGATCTGAGCCACAGTTAGCTCCCGGTCTTGTTTTTGCTGACTGTATAGAGCTTCTTTGCTGGGGTCCAGCCTCAGCAGAGTCCAGGGATATCCTCATGATGGACGAAGTTGGTGAATGAAGATAGAGATAGAGATAAGGAAAGAACGACACAGGGTGACCAAGCTTCTTTGGTGAGCGAGGCCCATTTTACTTTATTTTCCTCAGGGCTTTTATACCCTGAGTTGTACATACAGCAAGGCGAAAAATTCAGAGTCAACTCAACATTCCATCAGTAATAACTTTTATCGATATCAGGTTCCTTCTTGTAAGAGTCTTATTTTTTGTACATCATCTTCTGTTCTGGAGGCTTGTTGATATTCCATGACCTCTTTTTGATAAAGGTTGGTCAGCCAGAACAATAATTTTCCCTTAAAGTGTTTCTTCTTAAATTCTTAGCTTGCGTCACCCTTAAAGTACAGAGTTACATTTTTATGGAGCAAAGATTCAGCAGGTTACAGCAAAGAAAGAACTTATTAACTCAAAGTCTAATGTTGCTAATGCTAAAGCTACTGCTTGTTATTTCTTGAGTGCATCTTGACTACATGCACTCCCAGGAACACAATGGATAAGGGATGTGAGAACTTGGCAGCAAGTATTGCTCAACAATGTTGCAAGAGTCTGGATAAACCTGCCAAGTAAGCTAGAATGCTAACAGAGGGTTTGAAACACTCCTTTCATGCCCAGGAGATTTATTAACTACAGCCCTAAGTTAACTCTTACCAGAGAAAGGCGGTCGGGGGGAGGGGGGACAGCCCCTGCTAATGTCAGAAGAGCTGGTGAAAGACATAAAATAGTAAGACAGACAGATTCTGGTTTGGGGGTAGATGCTCGAGCAGGTCCAGGGGATCCAACAAGTCCCGAGGCCTTGCTTATCAGACTCTTCCGCATGACCTTGTCATGGGTCGGATGGCCCAGGGAGTCCCTTGAGTCCTGCATGACCTTGTCATGGGTGGGATCTCCCATGCTGGCTCCTGGCACTTCTCCATCTTTGGCTGCAAAGAATATAATCAGTCTGATTTCAGTGTTGGCCATCTGGTGATGTCCATGTGTAAAGCTTTCTCTTGTGTTGTTGGAAGAGGGTGTTTGCTATGACCAGTGCATTTTCTTGGCAAAACTCCATTAGTCTTTGCCCTGCTTCATTCTGCATTCCAAAGCCAAATTTGCCTGTTACTCCAGGTGTTTCTTGACTTCCTACTTTTGCATTCCAGTCCCCTATAATGTAAAGGACATCTTATTGGGGTGTTAGTTCTACAAGATCTTGTAGGTCTTCATAGAACCGTTCAACTTCAGCTTCTTCAGCATTACTGGTTGGGGCATAGACTTGGATTACAGTGATATTGAATGGTTTGCCTTGGAAACAAACAGAGATCATTCTGTCGCTTTTGAGATTGCATCCAAGTACTGCATTTCAGACTCTTTTGCTGACCATGATGGCTCCATACTCATTTTCATTATATTGATTCTTCCGATCCATGAACATGGTATATTTCTCCATCTGTTTGTGTCCTTTTTGATTTCTTTCATCAGTGTTTTATAGTTTTTTATATATAGTTCTTTTGTTCCTTTAGGTAGATTTATTCCTAAGTATTTTATTCTTTTTGTTGCTATGGTGAATGGAATTGTTTCCTTAATATCTCTTTCTGTTTTCTCATTGTTAGTGTATAGGAATGCACGGGATTTCTCTGTGTTAATTTTATATCCTGCAACTTTACTATATTCATTGATTGCTGCTGCTGCAGCTGGGTCGCTTCAGTCATGTCCGACTCTGTGCGACCCCAGAGACGGCAGCCCACCAGGCTCCCCCATCTCTGGGATTCTCCAGGCAAGAACACTGGAGTGGGTTGCCATTTCCTTCTCCAATGCATGAAAGTGAAAAGTGAAAGTGAAGTCGCTCAGTCACGTCCAACTCTCAGTGACCCCATGGACTGCAGCCTACCAGGCTCCTCCACCCATGGATTGTCCAGGCAAGAGTACTGGAGTCGGGTGCCATTGCCTCCTCCATATTCATTGATTAGGTCTAGTCATTTTCTGGTGGAGTCTTTAGGGTCTTCTGTGGAGAGGATCATATCATCTGCAAACAGTGAGAGTTTTACTTCTTCTTTTCCAATCTGGATTCCTTTTATTTCTTTTTCTTTTCTAATTTCTGTGGCTAAAACTTCCAAAACTATGTTAAATAGTAGTGGTGAGAGTGGGCACCCTTGTCTTGTTCCTGACTTTAGAGGAAACGTTTTCAATTTTTCACCATTGAGGATAATGTTTGCTGTGGATTTGTCATATATGGCCTTTGTTATATTGAGGTATGTCCCTTCTATTCCTGCTTTCTTGCCATAAATGGATGTTGAATTTTGTCAAAGGCTTTCTCTGCATCTATTGAGATAATCATATGGTTTTTATCTTTCAATTTGTTAATGTGGTGTATCACATTGATCGATTTGCGAATATTGAAGAATCCTTGCATCCCTGGGATAAAGCCCACTTGGTCATGATGTATGAACTTTTTAATATGTTGTTAGATTCTGTTTGCTAGAATTTAGTTAAGGATTTTTGCATCTATGTTCATCAGTGATATTGGCCTGTAGTTTTCTTTTTTGTGGCATCTTTGTCTGATTTTGGTATTAGGGTGATGGTGGCCTCATAGAATGAGTTTGGAAGTTCACCTTCTTCTGAAATTTTCTGGAAGAGTTTGAGTAGGATAGGTGTTAGCTCTTCTCTAAATTTTTGGTAGAATTCAGCTGTGAAGCCATCTGGACCTGGGCTTTTGTTTGCTGGAAGATTTCTGATTACAGTTTCAATTTCCATGCTTGTGATGGGTCTGCTAAGACTTTCTATTTCTTCCTGGTTCAGTTTTGGAAAGTTATACTTTTCTAAGAATTTGTCCATTTCTTCCAAGTTGTCCATTTTATTGGCATATAGTTGCTGATAGCAGTCTCTTATGATCCTTTTTATTCCTGTGTTGTCTGTAGTGATTTCTCCATTTTCATTTCCAATTTTGTTGATTTAATTCTTCTCCCTTTGTTTCTTCATGAGTCTGGCTAATGGTTTGTCTATTTTATTTATCTTCCCAAAGAACCAGCTTTGGGTTTTGTTGATTTTTGCTATGGTCTTTTTTGTTTCTTTTGCATTTATTTCTGCCCTAATTTTTATGATTTGTTTCCTTCTACTAACCCCAGGGTTCTTAATTTCTTCCTTTTCTAGTTGCTTTAGGTGTAGAGTTAGGTTATTTATTTGACTTTTCTCTTGTTTCTTGAGGTAAGCCTGTACTGCTATGAACATTCCCCTTAGCACTGCTTTTACTGAGGCTTATGGGTTTTGGCTTGTTGAGTTTTCATTTTCATTCATTTCTATGCATATTTGGATTTTTTAAAAAGTTCTTCTGTGGTTTGTTGGTTATTCAGAAGCGTGTTGTTTAGCCTCCATATGTTGATATTTTTAATAGTTTTTTTTTTTTTTTTTTTCCCTGTAGTTGACATCTAATCTTACTGCATTGTGATCAGAAAAGACGCTTGGAATGATTTCAATTTTTTTGAATTTACCAAGGCTAGATTTATGGCCCAGGATGTGATCTATCCTGGAGAAGGTTCTGTGTGTGCTTGAGAAAAGGGTGAAATTCATTGTTTTGGGGTGAAATGTCCTATAGATATCAATTCGGTCCAACTGGCCTATTGTATCATTTAAAGTTTGTGTTTCCTTGCTAATTTTCTATTTAGTTGGTCTATCCATAGGTATGAGTGGGGTATTAAATTCTCCCACTATTATTGCATTTCTGTTAATTTCCCCTTTCATACTTGTTAACATTTGCCTTACATATTGCAGTGCTCTGATGTTGGGTGCATATATATTTATAATTGTTATATCTTCTTCTTGGATTGGCCCTTTGATCATTATATAGTGTCCTTCTTTGTCTCTTTTCACAGCTTTTATTTCAAAGTCTATTTTATCTGATATGAGTATTGCTACTCCTGCTTTCTTTTGGTCTCCATTTGCATGAAATATCTTTTTCCAGCCCTTCACTTTCAGTCTGTACTTAAGGGTCTTATTTTTGTATCCATTCAGCCAGTCTTTGTCTTTAAGTTGGGGCATTCAACCCATTTACATTTGAGGTAATTATTGATAAGTATGATCCCACTGCCATTTACTTTGTTGTTCTGGGTTCGAGTTTATACACCTTTTCTGTGTTTCCTGTCTAGAGAAGATCCATTAGCATTTGTTGAAGGTGTGGTTTGGCTGAATTCTCTGAGCTTTTGCTTGTCTGGAAAGCTTTTGATTTCTCCTTCATATTTGAATGAGATCCTTGCTGGGTACAGTAATCTGGATTGTAGGTTTTTCTCTTTCATCACTTTAAGTATGTCCTCCCATTCTCTTCTGGCCTGAAGAGTTTCTATTGAAAGATCAGCTGTTATCCTATGGGAATCCCCTTATGTGTTGTTTGTTGTTTTTCCCTTGCTGTTTTTAATATTTGTTCTTTGTGTTTGATCTTTGTTAATTTGATTGATATGTGTCTTGGGGTGTTTCACCTTGGGTTTATCCTGTTTGGGACTCTCTGGGTTTCTTGGACTTGGGTGACTATTTCCTTCCCCATTTTAGGAAAGATTTCAACTATTATCACCTCAAGTATTTTCTCATGACTTTCTGTCTTCTTCTTCTGGGACTCCTATGATTCGAATGTTGGGGTGTTTGACATTGTCCCAGAAGTCTCTGAGGTTGCCCTCATTTCTTTTAATTCTTTTTTTCCTCTCTACTTCATTTATTTCCACCATTCTCTCTTCCACCTCACTTATCCTATCTTCTTCCTCAGTTATTCTGGTTCCCTCCAGAGTGTTTTTGATCTCAGTTTTTGCATTATTCATTATTGATTGACTCTTTTTTATTTCTTCTAGGTCCTTGTTAAATATTTCTTGCATCTTCCAAATCCTTATCTCCGGGCTATTTATCTGTAACTCCGTTTTTTAAAAAATTTTATTTACTTTTTTATTTTACTTTACAATGCTGTATTGGTTTTGCCATACATTGACATAAATCTGCCACGGGTGTACATGAGTTCCCAATCCTGAATGCCTCTCCCACCACTCTCCCCATATCACCTCTCTGGGTCATCCCAGTGTACCAGCCCCAAGCATCCTGTATCCTGTATTGAACCTAGACTGCCGATTCTTTTCTTACATGATAGTATACATGTTTCAGTGCCATTCTCCCAAATCATCCCACCCTCTTCCTCTCCCACAGAACCCAAAAGTCTGTTCTATACATCTGTGTCTCTTTTGATGTCTCGCATACAGGGTTATCATTACTATCTTTCTAAATTCCATATATATGTGTTAGTATACTATATTGGTGTTTTTCTTTCTGGCTTACTTCGCTCTGTGTAACCACTCCAGTTTCATCCACCTCATTTGAATGAATTCAAATGTATTCTTTTTAATGGCTGAGTAATACTCCATTTTGTATATGTACCACAGCTTTCTTATCCATCTAGGTTGCTTCCATGTCTTGGTTATTATAAACAGTGCTGCGATGAACATTGGGGTACATGTATCTCTTTCAATCCTGGTTTCCTCGGTGTGTATGCCCAGCAGTGGGATTGCTGGGTCATAAAGCAGTTCAATTTCCAGTTTTTTAAGAAATCTCCACACTGTTCTCCTTAGTGGCTGTACTAGTTTGCATCCCCACCAACAGTGTAAGAGGGTTCCCTTTTCTCTACACCCTCTCCAACATTTATTTAAAATATGGAATGTGTCATGAATTTGCGTATCATCCTTGCACAGGGGCCATGCTAATCTTCCCTGTATCGTTCCAATTTTAGTATATGTGCTGCTGAAGCGAGCACTGTAACTCCATTTTTGTTTTTGTTTTTTTTTCAAGATTTTGGGTCATTTTTACTATCATTATTCTGAATTATTTTTCAAGTAGACTCCCTATCTCCTCCTCTTTTGTTTGGTTTGGTGGTCATTTATCATGCTCCTTTACCCGCTAAGTATTTCTCTGCCTTTTCATCTTGTTTATATTGCTGTGTTTGGAGTGGCCTTTCTATATTCTGGCAGTTTGTGGTTCCTCTTTATTGTGGAAGTTCCTCCCTGTGGGTGGGGTTGGATGAGTGGCTTGTCAAGGTTTCCTGGTTAGGGAAGCTTACATCGGTGTTCTGGTGGATGGAGCTGAATTTCTTCCCTCTGGAGTGCAATGAAGTGTCCAGTACTGAGTTTTTAGGTGTCTGTGGGTTTGGTGTGACTTTGGGAAGCCTGTATATTAAAGCTCAGGGCTATGTTCCTGTGTTGCTGGAGAATTTGCATGGTACGTCTAGCTCTGGAACTTGTTGGCTCTTGGGTGGAGCTTGGTTTCAGTGTAGGTATGGAGGCTTTTGGATGAGCTCCTATCAATTAATGTTCCCTGGGGTCAGGAATTTTCTGTTCTCAGGTTTTGAATTTAAGCCTCCTGCCTCAGGTTTTCAGTCTTATTCTTACAGTAGCCTCAAGACTTCTCCATCCATACAGCACCGATTATAAAACATTTCGGTTAATGGAGGAAAGATTCTCACAGTGAGGGAACCCAGAGAGGTTCACAGAGTTACATGGAGAAGAGAAGAGAGAGGAGGGAGATAGAGGTGACCAGGAGGAGAAGAGAGGGAATCAAAAGAAGAGAGAGAAATCTAGCCAGTAATCAAATCCCTATGTGCTCTCCACAGCCTGGAACACCCAGAGAGGTACATGGAGCTACATAGAGAAGAGAAGAGGGAGGAGGAAGATAGAGGTGACCAGGAGGAGAAGAAGGGGGATCAAAAGGAGAGAGCCCAATCTAGCCAGTAATCAGTTCCCTAAGTGCTCTCCACAGCCTGGAATACCCAAAGAGACTCACAGAGTTGGGTAGAGAAGAGAGGGGGGAGGGAGGAGAGAGAGGTGCCCTAGGGGAGAAAAAGGAGAGTCAAAAGGGGGAGAGGGCAGTCAAGCCAGTAATCATACTTCTAAGTAAAAATGGGTACTGAAGATTGGATTCTTAAAGGTACAAAATTTATAACAAATACCAAAAAGCAAAGATTAAAAATCTAGAGTAGAGGTTAGACTCTCAAAAATACAGTATTAAAAAAACAAAACAGAATCACAAAAATTATTTTAAAAATTATGAAATTTGCTTTAAAAACGGTCTTTTTTGGCAATGTAATAGTAGGTTATAAAAATGAAAATTAAAGGAGTAATAAAGGACTTAAAATTTAAAAAATTTTAAAAATGATAATAGTAAAAATATATGTAGGAATTTCTCTAGAGCTGTTGGGGGCAGTGTGTGGTCAGTTCAGTTTCAGACAGTTCCTTGTTCCAGCTTATACTTCTCAAGGCCTATAGGCCCCTTCCAATGTAGTTGGTGCCAACTACACGGTTTTAATCTGTTGCACCTGTCACTTCAAAAGCAGTTCCCTCTATTTTGGCTTCTTCTGTTTGCAAGTCTCTTTAGTGTCTAATTTCTGTCCTGACACAAGGGGGCGAAGGTGGTCACTTATTTAGGCTCACTTGTTCAGTGGTGCTGTGGGTAGGGAGGAACACTGCAAACAAGTATCACTGGTGTGTGTGGGGAATGCTTGCAGTGTCTCGGCCACACTGGGTTTGCCCCCACTCATGGCATGTGTGCTTTCCCAGTCTACACTGCTCAGGCTCCAGGTTGCTCTGCAGGGGGACTGTCTAAAGAGGGCCCTGGGTGGCGTGCACTTCCCAGGTCTAAGCCACTCAGGTTCAGGTTCTTGGGTACTCCACAAAGGCACAGACTTGGTTGGGCCTGTGTTTTCTACCTTTCCCAGGTCCTAGCAGCTCAGGTGACCTGGTGCTTGGCGAACGCACTCTCCCCAGGTGGGGTGGTGAGTCTTATCACCTCCCCCATCCCAGCTGCTCGGCTTCCTGGGTGCGCAGCGGGAGCACTGTCTCAGGTGTGCCATGTGTCTCCTCTAGGAAGCTCATCTCTGGCTGAGACCCTCCTGGTGGATGTCAACCGTCCAGGATCCCAGGAAAACTTGGTTAGCAACTGGGAGCCTACTCGCAGTTTGGTGGAGGATGCCTTGTCTGGGGCTGAGATTGCCCCTTTCCGGCTCTGGCTGTCGCCCGCCTGCCTCTCTGCCTCCGGCGGGGCATGGGCCGATCCACAGTTGGCTAGCTCTCCTCTGGTATTCGCTCAGTCCTTTGTTCTGTGAGCAGGCTGGCAGTGTCTTAGGTTAGAGCTTTTCATGTGAAAGTTCTCTTTCTCTCTCTCTTTTTTTTTTCTCTCTCTGGCTGTCCCACAGTTTGGGTTGCTATCTCATTTTAGCTCCCTCAGATTGTCCTCAGGGCATTCAGGCCCAGTCCTTACCCTAAGCAATGCAACCCTTGCCTTCCTGTTCAGCCCCCGCTTGCTGGTGGCAGATGTGAGCATCTGGACTACTCCGCTGGGAGTTGCCATTCTGTGGGATTTATTTATGTATTATTTATTTTTCCTCTGGGTTATGTTGCCCTCTGAGATTCCAAAACTCCCCACAGGCCTGCCGGTGAGAAGATTTCCTGGTGTTTGGAAACTTCTCCTCTTTCACAACTCCCTCCCTGTGACAGGTCTCCATCCCTAACTCTTTTGTCTCTCTTTTTATCTTTTATATTTTGTCCTACCTCCTTTTGAAGACAATGGGCTGCCTTTCCGCATGCCTGGTGTCCTCTGCTAGCATTCAGAAGTTGTCTTGTGGAATTTTCTCAGCATTCAAATGATCTTTTGATGAATTTGTGGGGGAGAAAGTGGTCTCCCCATCCTATTCCTCCATCATAGGACCGCCCCCCTCAATAGTCTTAAATAAAGTCTTCCTTGTCTGTTTCAATTGGCTGAGTATGATTTGCTTTGGCAACAGAAGCCACAGTGGTGGGACTGTCCCTCAGAACCTGAAACCTACCTTGGATTATGGGTTATGGAGAGATTTTTAATGTCATAGAAGCTACTAGTAGGGCCTTTCCTTTAATTTATTGTACCGATTGATTTCTTAAGTTGGCACTATCACTGCACTGTGGGAGTGAATTATTCTACTCAGTCAGATAGTCTTTTGAAACACTGTTGGATCTGATTTGCCAATACTTTATCAATGATTTCATGTCTGCATTTAAAAATCTGATAAATCTATAGATCTTTTTTTGTGCTAGCTTTATCAAAGTTGGGGAACATGGAGAAAAAAAAAGATAAGTAAAAAAAAAGCATTGTTTTCACATTTAGATTGCAGGGTAAAAAAAGCTGTCAAATATCAAGTGTTTTTAAATTGTTACAGTAAAAAAAGGAGAGGACTCTCTTAATGATGCAATCATCTGCTGAAGCTTCGTGCTTTCTAAATATTGTGCTGCTTCAAGAAATTTGCTAAGCTTGCTGTTGAATCATATATGTATACGGACATAATTTTTGAACTATCATCAATTTTCATGAATTATATAATTTAGCCTGAGCAATGTTTCAGAAGCCTTTGAAACAACTGAATTATTCAAAGAGTCTTAATATGAGCAATAAAAAGTAAATGAATATGCTCATGAGCACCAGAGGAATTCAGTTTTTTTCTGGGAGGTGAGTTTGAGTTCAGATAAACCAGGTAAAGCAATAAGTGTTGGTTTTCAGCTTTTTATTCCATTGGTAATTTCAGCTGCAAGCCTGTTCTTGATTAGCAGCTGGTCAAACCGCCACTCTAAAAAAGAACTTCACCGTCTTGATCTTAGGTTTTCTCTCTCAAGAGGGGCGTATGTGTTTTCTTCCCACAGTTTAGGAATGTGACAGCTGCACTGAACCTAATTGGGAAGTTTTCCTTCCATCTTTGCCTTTCCTCTGGGATCATGTAAATAACACAGGGATAATCTGTTGCTTAAAAGTAACTTGTCTTAAAGGAACTTAAACGCTAAATGAATTTAAGCATTTGAAAGAACTTGTTAAACTGTCTGGACACAATACATTTGTAAGTGGTTCATTATTATATATGCTTTTCCTTTTGTTTCTACTATTATTCTGTTTTTCAGTATTTTACAGTACTTTTAAAGAGACTTGTTGGTTTCTAAAAAATACACTTTCTACATGACAGCTGACATTCATCTCCCAAGGACCTATGCCAAAAGAAAAGCTCCCCCTGCCCAGTCCCGACCCTGCCAAGAGCTGTGTCTGTCTCCTGGGGCATAATATTAATTTGATATGCTTCTTGACATATTATTTCTTAAAATTTTATTGAAGTATGGTTGATTTACAATGCCAGGTTTGAAAACCTGTATATTGTATCTTCTGTATCTTCTGTATATTGAAGTGACTCAGTTATACACATATATATGTGTGTGTGTATACATATATATATATATTCTTTTCCATTATGTTTTATAACAGAATGAGCATAGTTCCCTGTGCTATATAGTAGGATCTGCTTGTTTGTCCATCCTATAGATAATAGTTTTCATCTACTAATCCCAAATTCTCAGTTCTTCCTTTCCCCCAACCTCTACCCCCTTGGCAATGCGACATATTATTAAACTGAGCATCAGATTAAAACCTACATCAGAAATATACTCATGTTTTTTCTCCCTCATTAGCATTTATGCTTCTTTTTGAATTGGTTTTGGTGTGTGATATTTTACCAGATAATCAGGCATTTCAACTAGACCTTCCAAATTATGGGCACAAAGTTGCACATAATGTTTCCTTGTACTTGTCAATTTTCTCTATTTCTATGACAATATCTACTGTTCTCATTTGTATATTACACACTTTTTGTCCTCTCTTTTAAAATTAGGCCTAGGCCTAGGCAGCATTAAGTCTTCTGAAACACTCAGAATAAAATTATTGATATCATCTACATAAAAGATATAAGATCATAAATGTCTTTAGTGCCAAAAGTTTTCTAACCCAGAAGCAGAAAAAGACCTCATATAACTTTTTCAGTATTAACGTTTCATCTCTGGTGGGTCATTATTAAGTTCCTTCAGGAAAATTCATCAGGACTTTCTTCTTTTGGTGGAAAGAAAGAGGGGAATTACTCTTACTTCTTCATTCCCCCTCCTTCTCTCCTTTTTTTCTATCTTTCCTTCCCACTTTCCTTCCTTCCCTCTTTCTTTCCTTTCTCCTTGTTAAATGTTGCCTCCTATTCTTCAGGAGGCTGTGCCAAGGGCTTCATGTCCCTCCAAGTAAAGCTTGCTTCTCTGTAACAAGAAGGAATTACCCCACATCTACAAGTTCTTCATTCTAAGTAGCCATCTCAAAATTAGGTTTAAAAATAATTCAGATTTGTGGTTGGAATTTTACCTGCTTGCTGGCTATATATGCATATACTTCTCTTAAAAATTAGAGAAAAGTGAGTGAGTGTATCATTATTCCAAGTGAGATAAAAGGAACATGTGATTGAACATCACACAGGTCCTGGTGGTAACTTCTCCATCTGGCTATTTCAGGGAGTCTGTTGGCCATGGGCAAACCCCACTGGTGTCACTGCTGTCAAAAAGAGAACTGATATAAAGTCAAACTCTAAGACAGCCCCAGAGGTTGAAGAACCCTACCTTCAAGCAAAGGACCGGGAGCAGTGCCAGGGTGCCTGGCTTGCAACTCCGCGTATTCTCTCGCAGTCTCTGGCTTAGACCAGATGCGGCTCAGCTGGACCGCCCAGCTCAGGGTCTCTGGCAAGGACACAGGCAAAGCATCAGCTGGGGCCACAGTCATCTCAGGTTCAACTGAGCCAGGATTCACTGCCAAGTTCACTCAGTGATAACTGAGGGGATTGTGCCTTGTGTACTCTAGGACTAGGAACCTCACTTCCTTTCTGACTACGGACCAGAGCCTGACACACTCAGTCTCGTAGCACATGCGCTGTTCCATCAGGCAGTGTGCAACATGGCAGGTGAAGGGCTTAGTTGCTCTGTGGCCTATGGGATCTCCCCAGACCGGGGATCAAACGCATGTCTCCTGCATTGGCAGCTGGATTCTTTACTACTGAGCCACCAGGGAAACCCTTGAGAGAGTATTTTTACTGGCAGCTTCCCATTCGATGATGTATTTCAAACCAAAGATGTCTTGGGGGAATTTCCTAAAAGAAATTTCTATCAATCAAGTACTGGAACATAGATAAAACTGACTTAAGTTTGTGGGACATTGATGCTTCAGCATACGCTTAGTAATTCAACAAATAATAAAATGAAGTGTACAGTTAGAGAGAGGAACTGCATAGCACCTGCACAATACTCATTTCTGCAACTGGCCATGTGGACGGAACTGGTGTTAATAACTTTCCCTTCCATCACTCATTCTCTTTTCCTTGCCCCCAACCAGCACTTCCATACTCCTGGTTCTTTACCTGTCAGAGCAACTCACATTATCCTTGAAGTTGGTTCTACCTAATTTAGATCACTGTAGTTCTGTTCTTACTTTTACCATTGGGCATACAATGTTAGGGAGAAGAACTAGCAACCCACTCCAGTATTTTTGCCTGGGAAATCCCATGGACAGAGGAGCCTGGTGGGCTACAGTCTATGGAGTCGCAAAGAGTAGGTCACAATCTAGCAACTGAGCATGTAGTGTTAAGAGGCATCACACAAAGGCCTGGATCCTTCCCATGGTGTCATAGCAATCTTCTCCCCTGAGCATCACAGCCAATGACCCCAACAGGACCATGGCTCACTTCTTCCCCATCGGTTTAGTGATGTGATAAGCCTCAAGTGGGCAGGTGCAGCCTCAGCTTCTGGGACAGCAGAACCTTTGTCTGATGTCCCCTGTTAGAATCATTTCTCCCTCAGTAACCTAGATTTCTAAACCAGCAAAGCCCAATATTGCAGAGACAGGAACACAGTTTTTGCAAATGGGCCATTAGGAAAGTCTAGTCCCAGTTCTGGCCCTTGTTCCTGGACCAGTATCTTCAAAAAGTCTGAAGACTTCCCTGGCAGTCCAGTGGTTAAGCTTCCATGCTCCCACTGAAGAAAGAACTAAGATTCCACAAGCCAGAAAAAAAAAAACATAAAAACAAAAAAATCTAGGTCCTCCCCTTTCCCTGATGCTCAGTCCCTTTGGAGAAGGCTAGAAGAAACATTTACCATATACATGTTGGGCAGTGTGGCAGGGTCCTTCCTTGAAAGGACCCACCCTTCCCTTCAATCAAGGGGCTCTGTTCTAAGAACCAGCCCAATTCTAGGAATTGAATAAGGGGGAAAAGCTCCTTAGTGTGGTGACTCAAATCACATCCCTGTCCATTAGGAGTTTTTTCATTCGTACAGATCAAAACTTTCTTAGGCTGCCCAACTACATTACTGCTAAGTACATCATGACCAGTTAACTTCTGCTAAAGCCCTCTCGGGTTATACTATTCTTTCACTATTTCAGCTCTTCTTCCCAAGGTGCTAACCACATCTACCTTACAAGTACTTCCTCTTAGCCTCCACAACCCCTGGACTCTATCAAGTC
The DNA here is from genome assembly GCA_006410935.1 of Redunca redunca. Lineage (NCBI taxonomy): Eukaryota > Metazoa > Chordata > Mammalia > Artiodactyla > Bovidae > Redunca > Redunca redunca. The sequence continues at coordinate 220,741 of SJYQ01093169.1, forward strand.
CCTGAATTCAGGGAACCCATTGCAAAGGTAGCATCTCCCACATCGTTCCTGGTCTGCAAAAAACAACCAGAGACTTTCAAGGAGGTTGCACTCCTCTCACCACTGAAGCAGGGATTAACGCACTTCCAAAGGTCTCTATGAGCACACGGTTTGCTTGACAGAAAATGATGCAAACAGTGGGACTTCCCTGGTGGTCCAGTGGCTAATACTCTGCGCTTCCAATGCAGGGGGCCCAAGTTGGATCCCTGGTTAGGGAACTAGATCCCACATGCCAAAACTAAGAGTTTGCATGCCACAACTAAAGGTTCCTCATGCTGCAATGAAGATGGAAGATTCTCTGTGTACCACAACTAAGACCTGGGGCAGCCAAATAAATAAGTAAATTTTTTAAGGAAAGAGAAAGATAGAAAGTGACACAAAAAGAGTAAAGAGAAGGACTTGCGTGATGCTAACAAGCTTTCCTGTTAGCTCAGCTGGTAAAGAAACTGCCTGCAATGCAGGAGGATCCCCGTTCAATTCCTGGGTCAGGAAGATGCCCTGGAGAAGGGATAGGCTACCTACTCCAGTATTTTTGAGCTTCCCCTGTGGCTCAGCTGGTAAAGAATCCGCTTGCAATGCGGGAGACCTGAGTTTGATCCCTGGGTTGCGAAGATCCCCTGGAGGAGGGAACAGCTACCCAATCCAATATTCTGGCCTGGAGAATTCCATGGACTGTATAGTCCATGGGGTCCCAAAGGATCAGACACAGCTAAGCAACTTTCACTTTCACTCTTTCACACAACAGTCCTTCAGTGAAGCATCTGGTTTCTCCTATCTTCCAACAGTAAATCACACCTTCCCTTAGTGTCTCCTGCAGAGATTGCGGGGAGATCACACCTGAAAGATCCAGCTAGCTTGATCAGTTGCCAAGTGCTTGCACATCATCACAAGTTATGTCCTGCTATGAGCTTTCCTAACAACGATGTATTCTGAGCAGACACTCTGCATGTTCATTAGATATTTTTGTCTCGTGCTGCTGAACATCTGCACTGTGGTGCAGCTCCATGTCCCTGGATGACTGATGGGAAAGAGGCTTCCCCATCTCCAGTAGGCTTTGCCACATCTCATCAGCCCAAAGTATTTCCCCCAATTTTATTGAGGCTTGGTTGATGAATAAAAATTGTATGTATTTACATGGTACTGTGTGATTTCTTCACACAACATGATGATTTAATATACTTTTGCAGTGTGAAATGAACATCACAATCAAGTTAATTAATACACCCATCAGCTCACGTGGTAACCATGTTTGAGACCCACTCTTTTAGCAAACTTCAAGCAAACAATAAATAGAAACAGTACAGTCACTGTGTTGTAATTTACATCCCCCAAACCTATTCATCTTATAACTGAAATTTTGTACCTTTTGACCAGCATCTCCCCATTTGTCCCACCCCTAGTTCCTGGCAAACACTATTCTACTCTCTGTTTCTCCGAGTCCTGTTTTTTAGATTCCACATATAAGTGAGATGATACAACATCTGTCTTTCTGTGTCTGGCTTACTTAGCATAACGTCCTCCAGGTTCAACCATGTTATCACAAATGGCAGGATTTCTTTCTTTTTTATAGCTGGATAATACTCCACTATGTATATATACTACATTTTCTTTATCCATTCATCCATGAGAAGATCCTCTGGAGGAGGGAATGGCTATCCCCTCCAGCATTCTGGCCTGGAGAATGTCATGGACTGTATGCGGTCCCATGAACACTTGGGTTGTTTCTGTATCTTGGCCATTGTGAATAGTGCTACTGTGAACATGAAAGGGCAATTCTCTCTTCAAGATGATGTTTTCATTTCCTTTGAATACATACCCAGAAGTGGACTTGCTAGATCATATGGTAGCTCTACTTTTAATTTTTGTGACGAACCACCATACTATTTTCCATAGTGATTGCACCAATTTACATTATCACCAACAGGGCGCGCTTTGCAGGTGGCCCAGATGGTAAAGAATCTGCTTGCAATTCAGGAGACTGGGTTCAATCCCTGGGTCAGGAAGAGCCCCTGGAGGAGGGTGTGGCAACCCACTCCAGTATTCTTGCCTGGAGAATCCCATGGACAGAGGAGGCTAGTGGGCTACAGTCCAGAGGGTCGAAAAGAGTTATGACTGAAGTGACCTAGCATGCACACATTCACAGAAGAAAAGGTGCTGAAGTAAAGAAAATGTCGTGGAGGGGGGGACACACTGTCACTTTCTGTTACAGGATTTTAAAAAGTGCCCAGCTATGGATGAGATGAGTGGCTCAGATGGTAAAGAATGTGCCTACAATGTGGGAGACCCAGGTTCGATTCCTGGGTTGGAAAGATCCCCTGGAGAAGGGAAAGGCTACCCACCCCAGTATTCTTGCCTGGAAAATTCCATGGACAGAGGAGCCTGGTGGGCTACAGCCCACAGGATCTCAAAGAGTCAGATATGACTGAGCAACTAACACCATCACTATCCTGTGTGATTATGACGAAATGTGTTGCATTTGTAATCTGAAAATTGTAAGAAACAAAAAAAGAAAAATATTAAAAGTAAATGAGAAAAAATGCTGCTGCTGCTAAGTCACTTGAGTCGTGTCTGACTCTGTGAGACCTAATAGACAGCAGCCCATCAGTCCCTGGGATTCTCCAGGCAAGAACACTGGAGTGGGTTGCCATTTCCTTCTCCAATGCAGGAAAGTGAAAAGTGAAAGTGAAGTCGCTCAGTCGTGTCCGACTCTTAGTGACCCCATGGACTGCAGCCTACCAGGCTCCTCCGTCCATGGGATTTTCCAGGCAAGAGTACTGGAGTGGGTTGCCATTGCCTTCTCTGGAGAAAAAATGAATTGGATAAAAATATAGGCACAGAAGAATGGAATGGGTAAACCTTGAAAATCTGTTGCTTTGGGAAAACTCCAAGTTTTCCGGAAAAGGGTAGATGCACCTACATTCTCTACAGGCCCGGCCCTTCTTTCCTTTCCAGCCAGAGATGAGGCTTGACTCAGCTTGGTGCTGCCACCTCAAGGTCATCATCAGACATGACTCCAAATACAATTGGTAGAGATAGCCCCTTCTGTGGCAGTATGCAGTTTTCATTCTAACAAGACTGATGGCGGAGATTTGTGGGAACTTCCAGTGTGAAGACAAGAAGGCAGGAAAGAGTGAGACAGAAAGAGAGAGACAACACATGTGTGTGCATCTGTTCAAAAGTATTAAGCATTTCAAAAGCATGGCAATAAATCATTAAACCAAGTGAGGGCCCCTCTGACTGTAATGCCCTGTGTCACCACATAGGTTGCACAACGAGGAAGTTGTCCTGGTTTGCACTCTTGAGTCTGGCTGTGTGCATCTTTTCAATGCTTTTCTATATCTCTCATATGTGTATGTGTGTACAAACACACGTATCTGTGTGCAGGCATCATGCTGATGTTCAGCCGTCTGTGAATACACATCTGTTCAGGTAACTGTGTATGCCCATGATGGTGTATTTGTGTGTGTGAGAGAGAAGGCAGGTTTCTGTATTTCAGGACATGGGAGCCTCAGGTCTGTGACTTGGGCTGTTGGGGAATGATAAAAGGGCTGGTTGGCTTCCTGGGTAACACTTGCAACAGATCCATCTGGACCTGCCCACCAAAAACTGCAGAACTCTCACAGGATAACTCCATACAAACCCCCACATTAAAAGACTTGATCAGACTTTAGTCCAGCTTCTAGCAACCTAAGGCTGTGCCCCTTGGATGACACCAAGCCTCCCACTGAAAGGCCTGCCTGGGAAAACATAGCTGCTGGGAGAATTTACCATCTGTTGCAGCCAACACCCAGCCATAGGTCTCTGCCCTCCCTTTCTTAGAGTGTTTGCCAGAAAGAGCTTACATGACAAGTCCCTCCTCTATGCTTTTGAGATGTTTGTGTTTCTTCTCCAACCCAGGAGTACCTTCCTCAAGGACCCGGATGAAAGACATTCTTTTGAAACACAAAGACCAGGGAGGCCAATCCCATCTCCCAGACTCTGGGAGGGCAGAATCACTGCCAGCCTCCAGCCCCCGGCTTCATCACATAGACTTGACCCAAACCTCAGGCTCTGTTTACCTTTGACACCACACCGCCGCCATCCGCACTGTCCAGGGCACCCAGCCACAGGACAGAGGATGCTCTCTGGCTTTGGGGACAGAGCTCACCAGAGGCTCCAGGGACCAGGACTTGGGGCCCCTGGAGAGCCCACCCTGCCCCCACCCTTCAGTGGGGTAACTCTAAGGCTCAGGGTCCAGACACTTTCCAGACTTCCTTGGGGGAATCAAGTTCTTTCCAGTTGTCCACGTGGTAATTTACTTCATAATGTACATTTTATTTCTCTCTCATTTCCTGAGTAAACCATTCACAGGATCCCTGCCCCAGGGTCTGCTTCTGAGGACCCCAAACTCAGGCTGCCCTCCAAGGCTCGTACCCCCAGGGACTGCTTGAGAAGTGTTTTTGTTTTCTGAGCTTCTCTCTGCTCAGTCAGCTGACCAGGGCCCAGGCAGCCTGGCAATGGGCCATGTGTGTATCTGTCTCCTGCAGGCCGAGCTGCACTCAGATGCCAAGGAGGGGGGCCCCTGGCTCTTCTTTCTCACCCTCCATCTCTCCTCTCAGCTTTTCTGCTTCCCAACTGAGTTTTTACCTTTTTTCCTCTTTCTTTGCTTGTTTGCTTTTTAATGATTTCTGAGGAGCAAAGAAAGATCTTCCATGTGGAAGATAAAATGACTGCATAGCATTTATCAAGCACCTACCCTGGGCCAGGCACTGCTACTGATCACTACATTTAGGGAGCCGTTGACCACCCTCTCTCCATCAAGCTGCCTGAGGAGATTTGTTCTCTGACTTTCCTGTTATTACATATGAGGACCCCAGGATTCAGAGCAGCCTTAAGGAACTCATCGAGGGTCTCACAGATGTTTGTTGGCTGAGTCAGGCATCCCAAAGGAGAATCCTGAGACCCAAGTCCCAGCTCTGCCTGCCAATGTGAGCTGGGTTAGCAAAGATAAGGAGGTCACCAAGAGGTCATCACTTCACTTGATTCCTTGTGCCTCATTTTCTCCATCTGTTAATTAAGGAAATGCAAGGGTTTTCTAAAGTCCCTCTAAAGCCTTTGCTTTCATGCTCCTCTTTAGGGATAGAGTACGTGGTCTGCTGACCTCAGGCCACAGTCCAAGACTCCCTGCATGCCTGGTTGCCTGTAAACAATTTACCCAGGTTAATTTTCCTTGTTGACATTATCTGGCTCTCAGATCAAATACTCGAGAGCTTGCCTCCTCCTTCACTCAGCTTTTCAAAGATCACTGGCATTCCACTATCAGAAAGAATTTAAGCATCAGCCAACATGAAAATCCCCGTGTGAACTTCCTCCTCTGGACTCAGATACAAACATTTTAGAAGCCTCGCCCTGTGCCCACAATAATTCCTGAGGAAACCACTGTTTACATTTCTTCAGAGCAATGTAACCTGTGGTTAAGGGCAAGGACTTCAGAGTTAGACCCTCAGAATTCAAATCCCAGCTCCACCACTTACCGACTGCGTGGACCTCTCTGTGCCACCATTTCCAGATCTGTAAAATGGGACCATTAAAGGAAATGATTTTGAAGGAGCGTTGTGACAGAGTTGATATATGTAAAGCTCTCAGTGCTGTTTTCTAAATGGAGTCTGCCTGGGTTTCTAGTCCCTTAAATCCAAGGACACAGAGGCTCTCCACAGTGACTCATCTTTCCTGTGGTGGACCCTTGAGAGGAGGCTGAGGAGTGGGTCTTACCCTGGGCAACAGGGTAAATAGTAAATAGAATGAAAGGGAAAGCAAGAACCTCGGGAATATCTCTTAAGGATCATAGGTTAAGATCTGTGACTGAAGAATGTTGCTTGTCTATCAGCAAACAAAGACTGTTGCATCTGTCAACCACGATAGCCACTCAAACGGTGAGCCCCGAGGGGACTCAGGATGAGAAAGCACTGGATACCCGCCCTAGATATCAAAGGTGCATATCAAAGGAATGATTTCAGGGAGCCCAGACTCTGGTATCTTCCCATACAGAGAAAAGCTAAATTCCTTAACTTGAGATACCTGGTTTTCTTTAATTAATGGTAATTTTTGACGTTCCAGCTATCTAGTCTTTGTTAGAAAACCCCTCTATAGCCAGGACCACCTCCCCCGCCCCTTACTTCTGGGGAGCAGTTCCTCTGTCTCCCGGGGTTGAAGTTCTCGGAAAATCCACCTAATACAGCACAACTCTCGACTTTTAGGTTG